>PVKM010026142.1:0-19523 GCA_004027735.1 Carollia perspicillata | reverse complement strand
CAGATCTGATGGGGTGGAATGATGGCGGGTCATGAGAACACATTGAGGCGGGGCTGAGAGAGAGCCCGGCTAACCAGGAGAGGGGGGGAGATTTAGAGCTCCTGGCTGTCACATTGCAGAGAGGGTACAGAGACTCCTCATGTGTCACATAGAGGTCATTACAGCCATTTCTCAGAGGAGCACTATTGTCATTCTGGGCAGATTATTCTTCACTGTATGGGATTACCCTGCGCCCTGAAGAATGTTTAGTGCCTCCTGTCTCTGGCCATTTGCTAAACAGAGCCCTCAAGTTCTGTGACAATGAAAAATGTCTCCGTATTTATTTCCAAATGATTTCGGGGGTCAGTGTCAAGTCCCCAAAATTCTCTTCTCTTCTAAATCCCTTATCAACAGGCAAGGGAAGCTGCAATGTCTATGGAAAAATAAATTTGAGGGCCCCTTATTTATTCAAGATGACAGCAGCAGATCATTGGATCAAGCTCAGGCCCTTCCGAGCCCGGCCCCCATTGTGACTGCGCCTGTCACATGCTCATGAACCAGCCCACCATCAGCTGAGGTCAATGAGGCCAGGGCCTGGAGGGGAGCTGCCTATACTTCACAGTTAGTCTATAATAAAGCTTGATCTACCCAGACTCCTGACTCCCACCACAGTGCTCACTCAAGGCAACAAATGGTGATGAGGGCTATGACTTCAATGACATTTGTGTTGGCAATGTCTCATTTAATAGGGCTGTTGGTGAGCACATCTGGGTTGGTGAGGACAGACATTGAAGCCTTCTGTATCTCTTACCCAGTGGGGGGTGGGGTGGGGGGAGGGCTCTTACCTGGCGGCTAGCTGTGAAGTGGACTGGTAGACATCAAATCCCTGGCTCCTGACACTCTTTGTCACATAGAAGATGTTCTGGGGCAGTGGGCCGGTAGAAATGGGGGGTCTAGGGCTCTTTGCATCATGGGGTTTTAAGAAACTGAGTCCACTACCCCCATTTCTGCTCCAGGGAGATTGGGTTTGGCTGAAGAAATTCCCAGGGGATCAGCACATAGCCATCCGCCCCGCAACCAAGACCGCCTTCTCCAAGGTGAGAGTTAGGCCCAGGATGGGGTGTGGGGAGGCCATCATTTCTCTCTCTTGCCTTCTCTTTGCAGCTGGGTACAGGGGTAGCCCCGATGTGGGAGAGATCAGGAGGACTCAGTGAGGTGTCCCCTCCTCTCCAAAGCAGATTTCCTACTATGCTCTTTCATAGCACTGGTTCATTCCTTTGATGTGCTTGTCATAATTTGTAATCGTATGTTCACTTGTGTGCATGACTAGTTCTCATCTGCCTCCCTTGCTAGACTGTAAGCTGAGTGAGGGCTTCGTCCTGCTCCCTTCATTGTATTTTCAGCACCCAGCACAGTGTCTGGAACATTCAAGAGACCCAATGAATGTTTGTTGAGTGAATAATAGAAAAATTTAAAATGGGTTTTCAGTTCTGTCAGGTTATTCACGTAGAATGGCCTAGTTGATGCATACTGAGTGAAGTAAAAAGTTGGCAAAGGGGCTGTAAACTGGCTTATTTTGGTCCTTTCAACTCTATTTTTTTAAAGATTGCATTTATTTATTTTTAGAGAGAGGGGAAGCAAGGGAGAAAGGTCAGTTGCCTCTCCTACATGCACCAGCTGCGGGGCTGGGGGTTGGAACCTACAACCCAAGCCTGTGCAGTGACCAGAAATCAAACCAGTTACCTTTATCTTTGCAATGCGAAGCCCAAACAAGTGAGCCACACTGGTCAGGGCTGGTCCGTTAAACTTTAATTCCCCCCATACTCCTAACACCATGCAGGCTTGGCCTGGCTTCCTTCCCTGTTGCCTCCCCAGAAGCTCTTGGTTCCAGCTGCAGAATGACTCAAGTGGACTACTACTTCACGGTCAACGGACTAAATCACCAGTTAATAGCAGGCATTTAAGATGAAAAGAATCCTTTTATTAGACCAAAGGAAAGCTAGAAAAAGCACCAGTCAACTGCTAGCCCAGCATGGAGGACCTCTGTCCTGTGGAGTGGGTGTGGCCTTGTTGATGGCTCCTTGGGACCACAGCTTGCCTGCTCAGTCCCTACTTACTTGGGGAGTGTGGGAGTCTCAGACATAGCCGGCATAATGATGTGGCCAAGCAAAGCAGCCTTGGGCCCGCTCCCAGCACGAGTGACTTCTGGTGTTTTTTTGAAAGCAGTGCTGCTTCTCCCTGCAAAGGCAGTCACATCAGAAGGGGAGGGTGGTGGTGCCAGGGGCTTCTCCTTCTTGAGGTGTTTTACTTAAGACATGGACGGTTCAAAGTCCGATGGTTGTTAAGTCAGAACCTGCCTAGATCCTGATGACCCGGGCAAGGATGTCTTTTCATCCGTAACATTAAACTAAACCATACTTGGTATCTGAAGAGTAGCCTTTGAAGATGCTGTCTTTTCCAGAGAGGGAAGTTATCTGTGTAAGAAAGGCCCTCGGACATGCCCTATAGACCTTCCATTCACCATTTTTAGCCCATCCTCCAAGTTTAAATACTCAAAAACAGATCTGAGTAACAGTCTCCCCCCACCTCCACCTTACGCTCAGGGCAGAAAATGCGCGTTAACTTTCCCCCTCTCAGCTGCGGGAGCTCCGGCACGAGAACGTGGCCCTCTACCTGGGGCTCTTCCTGGCGGAAGGAGGGGACAGCACCGCGGGCCCCGGGGAAGGCACGCTGGCTGTGGTCTCAGAGCACTGTGCCCGGGGCTCCCTCCACGACCTTCTCTCCCAGAGAGACATAAAGCTGGACTGGATGTTCAAGTCCTCCCTCCTACTGGACCTCATCAAGGTGTGGGGGTGGAGAAGGAGGGGTGCAGGGAGGAGAGGGTGGGGTGAGGGGAGCCGCACGCTGAAGCTGCCACTTACCCACCCCCTTCAGGGAATGAGGTATCTGCACCACCGAGGCGTGGCCCACGGGCGACTCAAGTCCCGGAACTGTGTGGTGGATGGGAGATTCGTGCTTAAAGTCACCGACCACGGCCACGGGAGACTACTGGAAGCCCAGAGAGTGTTACTAGAGCCTCCCAGCGCTGAGGGTAGGGTTCCCGGGCGCTTACGGCGCAGAGCATCCCTCGGATCCCTATTATTTCACGGGCCCTTCCTTCCCTCCCTCATTCCCTCCCTCCCACATCCACTAGAAGTGACTCCTGCTACGGAAAAGGTCTTTTGACCTCTGGGATGAGGAGGGTGAAACCCGGGAGGCGGGAGCATTAAAGGGGCAGACTCGTCCTCGAGAAGCGGAGCTTCTGTCCAGGCAGCAGGGTCTGTTCTCGGAGGGGCTTTGCCTAAGGGCGGGGCTTGTGTCCAAGGGGGCGTCATCTAACGGGCGGGACCTGTTTGTGAGGGCGGGGCTTCTTCTGAGACCCGCTTTCGGTGGTCCCCGCTAGTGGTAGTTGCACGCCGCAGGGCCAGGCTCAGGCTGGGGGGCTGGTGAGTGGGTGTGAGCCTGGGCTTTCTGCGGGTGGTGTTGGGGTGTCTGTCCCCAGTGCCCCCGAGGCCTTCCGCGTGCCCACGCCCTCTTCCCGGACCTTAGACCAGCTGTGGACAGCCCCGGAGCTGCTTCGAGACCCAGCCCTGGAGCGCCGGGGAACGTTGGCCGGCGACGTCTTCAGCCTGGGCATCATCATGCAGGAGGTGGTGTGCCGCAGCGCCCCCTACGCCATGCTGGAGCTGACGCCGGAGGGTACCGCCGCCCCTCGCGTGGCGTTTGGGCTGTTAGGCATAGTCTGGCTACACCCAGCGTCGCTCTTTTCCGGAAAGCCCAGGGCGGAGACTTAATTATGTGGGCCTTCCTTCAAGCTGGGGTCCGAAGGATCAGGGCAGTGGAGAGTAAAGCAGCAAGACAGGAGGGGGCAGTTCTTAGGTACCCAGACCTCAGTGGTTTCCTCTGTCCTGATCCTGGGCCCCAAACTTCTTCCCCAACGGATGGAACAGGCTCCTCTCTGGTTCTTAGGGTCCCCATGGAGGCAGCAGGGGGCGGGGATGGGAAGAGAGCAGTTGGACATGGTTCAAATCATATTCCCTATTACCTATAGGACTCAGCAAACTACTTGATCATCCATGCTAACCCTCACTTACGTGTAATAAATAGTAGTCTTCGCCTGTTACCTCCACCTGCCCCTTGCCTCTCAGGGCTCAGGGTCCCCTTGTTTCTCCCAGCAACCCCCTTCCACACTACACTTCCCCACTTACCAAAGCTCTGATTTAATCCCAACCTGTGCCCAATCCCAGCCCCCTTCCAGTCCCCCTCATCTTGAGCTTCACCGCTGAGGCCAGAGTCAGAGGTAGCGTCTGTTCTGGCATATCCCCTCTCATGGTCCCTTCATACCTCCAGAAGTGGTGCAGAGGGTGCAGAGCCCCCCTCCGCTGTGTCGGCCCTTGGTTTCCGTGGACCAGGCACCCATGGAGTGCATCCAGCTGATGAAACAGTGCTGGGCAGAGCAGCCGGACCTTCGCCCCTCCATAGACCGCACCTTCGAACTGGTTAGGGGCTGGGATTGGGCAAGGGTTGGGCTGGCCGCTTCTCAGCAACCTGGAGAGGCTGCCGGAAGGCAGACTGGCAGGATTTCTGATCCGGAAGGCTTTTTCTTAAGGGGCAGCCTGAGGACTGCGGTTTTGGTAGGGGCAGAGTTACAACAGGGCTGTGGAGGCCTTTAGAGCCAGAGGTGGAGCTGTGGGTGGGAGAAATATTTAATTCAACTCAACATTTGTTGAAAACCAAGTATGTGCTTGACCTAGTGCAGCAGAAAGACCCTTGGCCTGGGAATACAAAGGCTGGATCGGTTGCAGTGCTCTGTCAATTACCAGCTGAGAACAGCTGACCTCATGGGACCCCATTTCCTGTATGCCTACCAATAATGTGTAAAAACACAGTGCTTAGCACCCTGGGGTGTGTGGGAAGGGGCTTAATGAGTTGAAGATGAATGAATGGGTGGGAGGAGGGGAGAATCAGGCACACAAAAAACAGCCCCAGGAGAGGGCCTTGGCAGCCAGGTCCTCAGCAACCTCAGCAGCTTCCTCCTACTACTAGTTCAAGGGCATTAACAAGGGTCGGAAGACCAACATCATCGACTCCATGCTGCGGATGCTGGAGCAGTACTCCAGTAACTTGGAGGACCTGATTCGGGAGCGCACAGAAGAGCTGGAGCTGGAAAAGCAGAAGACAGACCGGCTACTCACGCAGATGCTGCCTCCGTGGGTGCCAGTGGGGAAAGGGAAGGTGGGTGGGCGGGGCAGCCAGACCCAAGCCAGACTGGGGTGGCCTCCAGGTAACCCCACCACCTGCCGTCCCTAGGTCTGTGGCTGAAGCTTTGAAGATGGGGACCCCTGTGGAGCCTGAGTATTTTGAAGAGGTGACACTGTACTTTAGCGACATTGTAGGCTTCACCACCATATCCGCCATGAGTGAACCCATCGAAGTAGTGGACCTGCTCAATGACTTATACACACTCTTTGATGCCATCATCGGCTCCCACGATGTCTACAAGGTGGAGTGTACAGGAGACAAGCCCTCCCTAAGGTTCCCCAGCTTCCAGCCCAGCCCTGTCTGCGCAGCCCCCAGGCCACTAGCTCAGTCCTCTTTCCCCTCCCTTCCCCTCCTTCCGTCCCTCATATCTTCTGCCAGTCCCCAGCTCGGGCCGCCAGCTTGAAGGATGTCTGCACTAAACACAGTTTAAGCCTCCTGATAAGGGACAATCACTTTGGGGGAGCGGGGTGCTCGGTACTGAATTTGTACATCTTCCCTCAGGTGGAGACAATTGGGGACGCCTACATGGTGGCCTCCGGGCTGCCCCAGCGGAATGGGCAGCGGCACGCTGCGGAGATCGGCAACATGGCACTGGACATCCTCAGCGCTGTGGGCTCCTTTCGCATGCGCCACATGCCTGAGGTGTCCTTGCGCATCCGCATCGGCCTGCACTCGGGTAACTCCCCGACCTCCCAGGCTCTGGAGCTGGCTCCCTCTCCAGAGCCCGGCTCCAAATTTCCCAGATAGGAGGAACACTCAGGGGGTGGAGGGGCTTGTCTTGAAGCCACCTTTGCATACCCGGCACCCCGTTGCAATTAGGGTAGTTGCAATTAGTCGAGAGCGTTTTCTTTGGAGGAGCCGGTGGAGATTATGGGGTGCTAAAGTCCCCTTAGGCCCTAGGTGCCACCCGGCTGCCAGCTTCGGCCCAGGCACCTCCTTGCCACCAACCCCGCGTCTCCGCAGGCCCTTGCGTGGCCGGCGTGGTGGGCCTCACCATGCCGCGGTACTGCCTGTTTGGGGACACCGTCAATACCGCCTCGCGCATGGAGTCCACCGGCCTGCGTGAGTGTGACGGGGTTGGGAGGGGCTCGGGGAGCTGGGGCGAGGTCGCGGGGCCCAGGGGGAACGGGCCAGGAGCAGGGCGGGAGGTGAATTCCGAGGTCACCCGGTCCCCTGTTGCCCCAGCTTACCGTATCCACGTCAACGTGAGCACCGTGCGGATCCTCCGCGCTCTAGACGAGGGCTTCCAGATTGAGATGCGAGGCCGCACGGAGCTGAAGGTGAGGCTGGGCCCGCCCCTTTCCACGCCGGGGCCGGGAGGCACAGCTCTCTACGCCGGCCAGGCCTGACCCCGGATCTTCCCGCTCCACTTAGACCTCCAGATCCACTCGCTCTCACCCCAGCCTGCCTAAGTCCTCCCCTACCCCGTGTCTCCCCAGGGCAAGGGCACCGAGGACACGTATTGGCTGGTGGGCAGACGCGGTTTCACCAAGCCCATCCCCAAACCGCCAGACCTGCAACCGGGGTGAGGAGCGGGCATCCACAGGCCGGGCAATTCAAGGGATGGGCACAGGCCGAGAGAGCCTTTCTCCCGGCCGGTGGCCCTGTGCTTGACTCCGCCTCTCGTCAAGCAGCGTGACCTGGGCGCTGCCTTCCCAAACCCCCATTCCCGCTCCCTGAGGCCGCTGCACTCTCCCCGCAGGGCCAGCAACCACGGTATCAACCTGCAGGAGATACCTCCCGAGCGGCGCAGGAAGCTGGAGAAGGCAAGGCCAGGCCAGTTCCTGGGAAAGTGAGGCCTGGCTGGGACAGGTGCTGCCTCTTGGCTCCCACACCCAGCTGCCAGGCTCCCCCAGACTCCAGGAGCTGCACCTCCAGGAGATGCTTCCTGGGGGACAGGCGCCTTTTCCCAGTCTAAGGACTAGCCCTGCCTGCACGACTTCCCACCCAGGCCCGTTGTCTTGTTTCTCTCTGATCTGGGGAGCCCAGGCTGGTTCCTGAACCCAGACATTTCCCCTGGGAGGGAAACACCAGCCACACAGATTCTGACTGGGTAGGTCTGGAGTGGTCCAGGAATTCAGACTTAGGAACCCCTTTAACCATGACCTTATGTGACTTCTCCTCTGACCCCCCACTACATTAACCAGCCCCCCACCCCCATCCCCACAGGCTGTGCACTGCGCTAGAGACAGAACTCTAGGGGGCAACACAGGGTAAGACGACTGCCGCCCCTGGAGTTCTGTAGGAGCAGAAGCCCTTCTGACCTCCACCCTCCTTCAAGGAACCATGATTCATGGCCCTCCCCTTCCTAGGTGAGCCCTCGTGGATCCATTCCACAATTTCCTGAGACACTCCTCTTCCCCTCAGGATTATTCCAGAAGGTCCTCTTTCCGCACGTTGCTGCTATAGGTGACCAAAATTTGGCTGCTACCTATGGCTTCTGTGCAGCTCTTCATCAAAGGATTCTGGGCCTTCAGAAGAGCTGGTTGCAAACCAGTCGTGTGACCTTGGGAAAGACTCATGCAACTTCTGGGCTTGGGTTCCCCTCCGTGGTGAAATGGGGAGTGGCCTAGGTGGTTTCCACACCCCATGGAAGCTGAGTTTCACAAGGGTCGGCTTGGGATATAGGGCACTGGGACTGTGACCCTGAGACCCTGAGGATGTTGGGGTGGGGGTTTCTTCACTTTCCAGGGCTTCTTAAGGCACCAGGAAGGAGGATTTGGGATTGGATGCCCCAACACTAGAAAAGGTAGAGACCTCCTGTTCCACCAGAGTAGGGGTGTCACATGGCCCAAGGATGTGAGGGCTTCTGCTCAGCCTCAAGCATCAGTCCCTTCTCCATCCCCCACCAGTCAGAAAGTGGCTTCTTCACCCATGGGCATAATCATGTAACTTGCCCAAGTGCAGAGAAAAGCTTGCTTCAAGACTTTGAGAAAAGGAAACAAACTGCACCAAACCTTTACTAACCAGAATACCCAAGGGATTACCACCCAGTAATCTTCTCTGTTTAACTGGGTGGTGCTGAGCAAGCAGTTGGAACAGGAAATCCTCTCTGCTTCGGTCCTTGTAACAAGTGTCGACCCCATCCTGGTAAGTCTCTAGCTGAGGTTTCTTTTCTGCAATTCTGACGTTCCAGAGCCTTCGTATGTTTGACTGGGTGTCCTTCCCTATCGCTGCAGACCATGACAGAAGTTAGCAGCAGCCGCAGGCACCCAGATTGCCACTATAAGTAGTGAGCCTCCGGTCCCTGGAGGTGTGCAAGCAGAACTGGAGACATCATTGACCAAGGATACAACAGTCAAGGGGAATTCGTAGGTGGGCGGATGGACTAAATCCTCACTATGCAAAGTGTGGTTGGTGGACCAGCAGCAGCAACATCACCTTGGAGCTTGTTAGAAATGCAGAATCTCAGGCCCAGACCTAGTGACTCAGAATCTGTACTTCAGCAAGTTCCCCGAATATTTTTATGCACATTAAAGTTTCTGAAGCATAGAACTAACTCAGCCTAGGATCCCTATGTTTCAGAATCTCTAAGATTTCATAAAAACCAAACTAGAAACTAGCCCTGAGACTTGTACTATGTGGCCTATGGGTGATTTTGATTTTGGTTGAGTTAACATTTTAAAATCAAGAGATACCACTTTTAAACTATATATACCAAACTTCCCTCTTCTCTGAAAATAAAAGCTCTGCACAGGGACAACTACTGACGGTCCGCTGGAGCTAAAGAGCGACCGTCCCTCTCTCCAGGGCTTCACTCTTCAGTTCTCGTGGTTCCCAGCACTCACTGTGGACTCCAGGATACCAAGATGGTCTGAACACCCTTATGCACCTGCCTGGCACCTGCAGGCATTTGAGCTCAGGACTCCTGGGGCAGCTGGTGTTAGGATTGCAAAGGCTCCTGGGAGTTCCTTTGTCTGATTCATAAAATCCTTGCAATCTACAAGCTTAGTAGTCTTCCCCTCCTTCCTAAAGGTAGAAAAATCTAAATATCCAGCACTTGTAGGTTCTGGTTACTTAAGGTGGTGCTGTTATAGTGAGTAACTTAGTTCATTTTTTTAAGTATTTTGAACAGAATATGGAGATGATGAATTAAAGATTTTGTAAAAATCCTAATGTGCACACAAAACATTTTTTAAGTTATGTATATTTTTAAATATCTCTCTTCAGATTTTCTCTGCACTTAGGTCTGAGATTGAGGGCAGACTCTACCTTGCTGGTGCTGGATCGGTCGGTGTGGATGTAGCTCTCACTCCCCTGCCTCTTCCCTCCCCACCTGCCTCATCCCTCCCTTCCCTCCCTCCTGTGAGGGGACTGAGCTAGTCAATGACTGACCTGTGATTCAGGGGAGCCTCAGGGAAGAGTTGACCTGGAGGTGGACACAGGGGTATTTGTGTGGATTGGCTGGGGCAAGGCATCCCCCAGAGGAGGAGGGGGATGAGCTGGGGTCCAAACCTAGTCTGGGGTAGAATTGGGCTAGGAGGGCTGAGCGGGTCCCTTCCCACCCTCAACGCAGCCTCCCGTCTCCAGTGATCAGATGTGACTGGGGAGGAGCCTGGTAGAGGAGAGTCCTGTCCTCCTCCCCAGACAGGACAACTTGGGGGCCACCCACCCCAGAGCTCACAGAGCTAATGGAACAAGAAAAGGGGGGAAATTAAGCCTCAGTTTCCTCTCTGTCCCTCAAGTTCCCCCTTTCGCTGTCCCTGTCCCTCCCTCTGTCAGTCTCCATGTCCATCTACCTCTAGTCTCCTTCCTCTGTCCCGTGTCCTCTCTCTGCCTGGCAGCTTCTCCCTGCCTTTCTCTGCAGTTGCCCATTTCTGTGGAACCATTTTCCCTGGGCCCAGTCAATATCCTAGAGCTCTGCTGCCCTCTGACTCCAGACATCTCCGCCTTCCCCCTCCTGTTACTCCTGGAGCCTGGGCAACTCTCAGCCCAGAGAACACCTGGCTAGGGCATTAGGTGCCCTACCTTCAGATGTGTTTACACTACCTCCGCCAGCTGGCCTGTGCCAGGAGCCCACACTTGGGATTGTCCTCGCCTTTGTGATGTCTCTGTAACCAGGACCAGTGATGGTCAAAGCAGGGACCTCTCTCAGCTGCTGCTTCAATCCCATAGCTAGGACTCCACATCCTGTCCTGGGGCTCACCTGGCACCTTTTCTCTGTGCTGTTCCTTGGGGTCTGGGCCCTGTTCCCCATCCCCACCTGCAGGGGACCCCAAGCACCCGGCTTTGGGGGATTCTGAGGCTGCACTGTGGGCCCTTGTTCCCTGGGATCTTCTGGACTGTGCACTGTGTGAGCACCAGGCCGAGGGCCGTGTGTTGGCCCTGGGCGGTGGGGTGGGGACTGAAATAAAGGTGTGTTTTCATCCATTTCACATTGTGTGGTCCTTTCGGCATGGATGGTCTGAACCGCCCATCCCTGGAATGTTCAAACCTGGCTTGTTAGAGAGGGCTTCAGATAAGGGGGAACCCTAGATATGATCTCAGCAGGGGGAGATGAGCTGGAGCCAACAACCCCCCAGGAACTCCTCTGCTCAGGGGTTCTGCTCCAAGGGGACCAAGCAGGGAAGCCTCAAGCCATTTAGGCCTCATTGAGGTCTCTGGGGCTCTGGAAATGGGTGGTGTGGCCTCATCCCTTGGTCATGGCCAGGAGAAGAAGGAAGAGAAGGGCAGAGCTTGTTTATGGCCATGACCCCTGACCCATAACCCATAGAAGCCAGGGGTAAAGAGTGAAGGAGCAGAGCCCCCAAATGAAGAAGTTGAGGTACACCGGTCTCTGTACCCATATTCCCCCTCTGACCCCTCCAGAGCCTGCCACTGGGGCATTAGAGCAGGACAGACCATCCCAAAGCCACCGGTGTGTGACCAGCCCCTTAGTTGTCCATTTTCCTTGAGCCCAACTGCCCCTGCCTCGGGCCCAGTGTTTCTGGCATGATGACCCATCGCGGATGGTGGCTGTTCTGCCTTCCCAGCACCTGGCCTGCTCCATGGTGGGCAACCACCCCTGCCTCACCCTCAGTCCCTGTGGAACCGGGTGGAACTGAGCCCAGACTTTTGCAATCTCCCCATCCCTTTGGCTGCAGGGATTGCTTCAAGGACAGGCAGGTGACCTGGACCAGGAAAAAGAGGCTCAGGGCTGAGGAGCCGCTGGAAGCCAAGTGTAAAAGGTGTCTCTTTTCTTCGGGGTTGCTGAGAGGATGTGACGCCAAGGGGTCATGCCACCCCGAAGACAAGGAGCAGAGCTGGCAGGCCGGCAGAGACAGTCTGCTGCCACTGTCGGGGCCTCTACACCTCTCTGGGCCCAAAGCCAAGTCCAGCTGTTCGAGCACCATGGGCTAGCAAGTTGTTTTCTTAGCTTAGGCTAGATTGAAGCCCAGTATTTTTGCTCTTTGTAGTCACAATTGTCCTGAGAGACGCTCCTCTAAAAGATTATGGAATGCCGTGAGGGTTAGGCTGGTTTAACAGGAAAGAAAAGAGGAAGAGGCTGGGTTGGGAGGGTGGAGGAGTGTGCAGGACGAATGGCCCAGAGAACAGACTCCGAGAGGGGACTCCACTGAGTCAGCCCGGGCCCTCCCTGCGGTATGTCTGCTCCTGGAAAGTCCATTTATGGGAACCAAACTCAGGGAAAGGTTAGGATCTGGGGTCTTGCCTGGATTTTTGTGCTGACTCAGCGTTTAGAAGGTAGAGAAATATTTCAGGTCCTGCCTTAAAGGAGATTCTGCAAATGAGGGAGTGAGTAATCTTGAGGCCCAGCACAAGTGCCGGCTGCCAACACTTTGGAGGTAAGTGACTAGACTTTCACAGGGAGACTAGGGTGGGGCAGACGGCTCCTGAGTGGGGAAGGGAGTAGAGAAATTGGGGAGGACAGCTGTGACGCCTGGGAGACCTAGGTTCTTGCAGGGTGGGGCTTGTTTGTCACATCTAGAGACTCACCGACCCAAACTAAAGCCACTGTCACCTCTACCAGGGACATTCCACCTCACCATCCACCTCTGGGCCTGTCTTTAGCCCTGGACCCAGAGAAGGCGACCCACGCAGGACAGGTAAATGCTTTCAGGGGAACAGCGATCTTGCCATTGGAAAGGCACATCCCACACCCTCTCAGTCTCTATCCTCACACACCCACTTCGCACATAGGAAGACAGGCTCCCCACAGTGACAGGACTGGTCAGAGACTGCACGTCCGGCAAGTCTCGGGGTCAGGAGCAAACCCAGGCTTGGCCTCGGGAGCCCCTCGGGGGCGCTGTGGCGATACTTAGTTATGGTCAGTTCTGCTTCATGCCTCCTTGATTCTTTGCTGCAAGAGTGCGGTTTAAACTCCAAAGGAATATCTGTGTAATCAGATTATGAAAGACTTTTGACTTAGTGGGATATGCACAGGAACACATTTCACGTTTCTCTGATCCGTGCCTTCAAAACTTTAGTCTGGTTGAAAACTCCAACCTTCTCTCTGACCTAAATGTCTGCTCCCACCCACACCTGTCAGGAACCTGGGGGCGGGGGGGAGTGCATGTCTGCTCCTTTCCTCCTCCCTCAACTCTGCCTGCGTAATCAGGACAGGAGAGACGTGGGGCATAATTTGATCTTGGGAACCCGGCCCCCTCAATCTTCAGGTGGGAAATACAGAAGTTCCCCTGGCAACACTGAGCTGCTTGCTGATGTTGGCTGGGGGTGAGAGGGGTGGGCAGTGCCTGCCCACGTGGGCATGTGCAGAGGTGGGTTCTCTGTGAAGTGGGTAAAGTTGAAACTTCACAGCCCCTCACTTGCACAAGCCCCTCTAGCCAATTTTGTTTTCTTTTTCTTAAAGGGGCCTTCAAAATTGGAAAAGCTTCAGGTCCTCATAACATTTGGATCCGTCTTGGATGTGGCCCGCAGGGGTTGGGATTCAGCTTGTCCACGGCCTTCTTTGTCGCTAGAACTCTCTGAAAGCAACAGCTCTGTCTTTCTTTATCCCAGCAGCTCAGTAGGCACCCCGTGCCCTTCTCTGGCTCCCACAGCTCCTGGGTGTCCCCTGGCTGCCAGGGACACCTGGGCAGCCCCGAGTTTATCCTCTCACGTCTACCCTTCTTCAGGAGGACCCAGAGAACTGTCCTCTTCCTCACAGTCGCAGGCCACAGGGGACTGGGCGGGGAACTACCAGTGCCTTCCTCTCAGGCCCCTGTGCTGTGTGTGACTCCTTCCTGTGTTCCGCAGCCCGGCTCCACCCAGCCAGCAATGCCTATCTCTTACGCCCAGGTAAACCCCTCCAGTCTCCATAAATGATTCTTGCAGAGAGCTTGGCATTTGTGTGGGAAGGGGAGCCCCTGGCCCAGGTGCTGTCTCCCTCCCCCACCTGTCCTCTGCTGGGTGGCCTGGCGAGTGGGAAGTGGGAGATTAGATTACAGCAGAGCCAGTTGCACAAACTCTCAGAAAGCCCTTGGGATGGGCTTCAGGTCGGGGTGACGGGGCCATTTATTGGCTTCTCTTTTTAGACTGTGGGGTATTGCGTACTTGTAGTTTCAGCTCTGGGCCCTAGTCTAACTCTGTGGACACCGGAAAAGTTGCACTCAACACCTTATTACAGCAGAATTAATATACATTTCATGAATGGGTTACACAAACAGGTATATAGGTTATTACCACACACCATTTTTTTAATGCCAAACAAAATTAACTTCTAATTTATGCCACAAAACTCTCATGATTTTCTTATCATGACCAAATGTTGATCAGTTTAATTAAGATGTGTCCCTAACTGCAAGTTCAACAAAGTCATTAAAGTTCAACCTCATCATTAAACTGCCAAGCCAAGCATGTAAATGCACACAACACCTGATTATGGCCCGGCCTCACCTCTCCCCGCCATTGGCCAGCCCAGCCAGCACACTGTCTCCTCAGGCCTCTCTCTTCATCCCAGCCACCCAATCCCAAGCCCTGTGCCTCCTTGACAAATTCCTTGTTACTACCATCAACAGACTGTCTGATCTGGGGCCACGTGTTCTCCTGCATGTCATTGGCTAGTCCTCCACCTTCATTCCTGAGGTCACCTCCCCAAAGGCTTAGCTTTTATCTCAGGATTGATGGGCACCCAGAGCTCTTGCCACACACTCTGCCAAGGCAGTTGGTGGCCCCAGCTGAAACAAGTTCCGAGGGATTGTGTAGTGGCATTGAGGGCCTGCACCACAAGACCTCAGACCAACTTCAACAGACCCTGAAAGGGGAAGAGGAGGGACCAGTACTGATCACTTCACCCTCCACACTGCCCCTCAGTAGTGGAGGGGTTCCTGGCCCCTGGAGAACAGTGGCCTCCCTGGGACTGGGTGCCTGAGCACAGGGCCATGCCCATGCCCACTAGAGTGCTCGGATCATCCCAAGACCAAAGCCGGTCCCAGAAAATGGTCCTCCCAAAAGGTAGTACCTCTCAGAGAAGGCCAGAGGAGACACTCTGTGATGCCACAGCTCTAGAAGGTATTCCTTCAGGAGCCAGAAAGGAGGTGGCAAGTGTTTGTTTTTTGAAGAAGGGCGAGATTTTCGCCCATGAATAGCTGCTGGGAAGGAGCGAGTGGAGAGGAGTGACCAGGGAGATGGGGCCTGTATCCCGTGGGACGCATCCAGGCACAGCAGGAGTCCCTTGGCTGGGAGCGGGGAAGCCCTTGGATGAGGGGACAGGCAGGACAAGGTGGCCAGGGAGTGGGTATGTTTGTGGGGTAGGTGGCTGCAGGTTCTGGGAGTTACTATTGGAAGTTTCTGTTCTCACCGTAAAGGAGGACATGAGGTCATTTTCAGGGCACTGCAGGGGGGGAAAGATCACTGTTTTTGTGGGTGCCTCCTGTGTGCCAGAGCCTGAGCTAAGGACTTTATTTGTGGAAGTTCATTTAATGTCTCAACAACCTTATGGATCAGATACTATTATGACTTCATCTTACAGATGATAATACCGAGGCTCAGAAAGGTAGTATTACCTACCTAAGGCTTTTCAGCCTCTTGTTTTACCTCCTATACGCCAGTGCTGATGGGGGTCAGCCTCCTCAAATGTTAATGAGAGGTTGCTGGGTAGAACCAGAGGCAAGGAAATATTTTCTCCAGGTTCTCTGTCAGCATCTCTGTCCCAGACATGTCAATCGCAGTACTTGCCAAGCCCACACCCGGGTCACACCTAAGTGAAAATGCTTCATCTACTGCGAGGCCGAAGCCGCATTCTGTGGGGCTCGGCCCTGCCCTCATCCAACTCCAGCTGACTGGGTCCGAGCCCGGTCCAGCCATTGGCTAATGCACAGTCTATGATGTTTCCCGATGCAAACAGATGAATTAGACTAATTGGATTCTCCCTTTCGGAAACTTTAACAGGGAAATGCTGATTAAACGGCATAGTTCACAGTGGAGAGAAGTTAAAGGAACAAATCGAGACGACCCAAGGGGCAGAATCAGGGCAATAAGGGGTCCTGGTACGAGAAAGAGAGGAAGCAGGAAGAGCCATCCGGAGAAGGGAGGGATGAAGAGTGGAGCCGCTGGAATGAACGAGTCACGGAGACTGCTGTGCCTTCAAGGATGCAGAGACCCACGGCACTGGCCAGAATTCCAAAACTCCCCCCAGCCCCTGTCCTGCCTGTGTTTCTGCGTTTGTATGCCCTGACACAAAGCCCTGCCATCTGAAATAGCCACCACAGGTCTCCCTCCTACTTATTTGCTACTCCTCCCACTAAAAGGTGGGGTCTAGTTCCCTTCCCTTGAATCTATGCTAGACTATGACTTGCTTGATCAATGAGACGTATCAGAAGTTTCAGATGAACCTCAGAAGATACTCTGAGTCTTCTGAGGCTACATTATCATAGGAAGTTCTGTCGGCACCTCTGAGACCCTTGGCAGCCGGGTCAAGGAGTCTGCCCACCCCAACCAAGACCACCCTGCCGAAGAGACCATGTGCAGGAGCATCTCTTGACTGCCCCTGCTGAGTCCAGCCTTCTGCCTTCAAGTTGTCAGGCACATGGATAAATTCTTCTTGAGCCTGGTATCCTGAATATCAGCAAGTATCTCAATCGTTGCTATATGAAACAAAAAAATCACCCAGCAGAGCCTGGCCAAATTCCTGTCCTGCAAAATCACGGTGTATAATAAAATGGTTGTTGTTCTATGCTGTTCTATTTAGGAAGACCTCCAAACCTTTGCTGATAGTTTTGAAAACAACCCACTGACAGGTGGTTTCTGAAAGGTAGAATAGAAACGTATAGTTTTTGCCTACTTTTTCTAGTACCCACATCTGATTTTCCTTTGGGGATCCATCCAGCCCCAACCTCAGCCCATGTATTTTGCATGGGGCTAACTCCAGCTCCTGCCTCAGAACCTGTGACCAAGGTCAGTTCAATGAGGGGCGGCCCCAGGACTATTAAAAATATATGTAAATTAACAACCATTTTATTATGCTTCCGTGGGTCAGGAATTCAGACAGAACAGAGCAGGGCTGCTCCTCTCAGCTCCATGGGACTTGGGCCCTCATCAGGGAATGCTGGCGTGGCTGACGGTGACTCAAGTGTCTTAGAGTTGGAGTCGCTGGATGGTCCTTCACTGAAACGACTGGTACCTGAGCTGGGATGGCTTAAAGGCTGTCCTCGGCTGGGACTGTTGGCCAGAGTGCTTACAGAGCCTCTCCATCTCAGCCCCAGGAAATTTTCTAAGAGTAATAAGCAAACATGGTCTTTGCTTTGAGGGTTGTTAGGCTGGCAGGATAGAAGCCCAGAGCTGCTGGTAACCCTCCCTGCCCCCACCTGGGGAGAGTCTGCCTGAGATGGAGTCAACACAGTTCAACCCAAGAGAAAGCACAAGTGAAATGGTGAGGGACAGCAAGTCCTCACATACGTTTTGGGCACTCAGACCCATCCAGACCTAGAGTCAGTGACTCCCGAATTTTCCAGTTATGTAAGCCAATATATCCCCATATTTTATCAAGCTGGTTAGAGTTTAGAATATCGTATGTGTTCAGCTCTGTCCATCAAAATTGTACCAATTTTTCATGACTAGTTCAAAATTCCCAAGCAGTCTGCCTTGAATTATATCGGGGATATTTATTGCTTGGGGTTTTCTGTTGCCTGGAGATGACCTCCCTACACATCCCTGAGAACTCCACACTACCCCCAGCTCATCCTGTCAACAGCACGGAGACGGTGGACACAGCCAGCCTGACCTCTTCCACCTGGACAGGAGTAATTGGACTGGGAGGAAGTCCCTGTGGGTCAGTGAGAACCCTTTGCTGGGGAACCTGGAATGTGAACCAAGACATTCCAAAACCTCTCTATCTTCCAGACAAAGAGCATAAAAACTTGAACCCTACGGCAGCCATGTCTGTATGTGGACTGGGAAACAGACTGAACTGGTCAAGGAAGGGAGGGGGAGAGAGAAGACAAGACAGACGTGCAGAGAAGAGAGAGGGAATTCCTTGAGTTCTTATAATGCCCTAGTCCCTGCCTCTGAGACTGTCTCCGAGGCCTCAGTGTATTCCTGGCCTTGTGTCTTTATAATAAATTCTCCTTTTTGCTCAAGCTCTCTCTTGTGGGTGTCTGTTATTTACAAATGAAAGAGCCTTAATCTCCCAGTCTCCAGAGTAGTTCATTCCTGTCTCCCTTCTACTCTGGGTCCACACTGCCCCGGGCCACAGCTTACTCTTGAGGATGACATGAAGTTTCACCTTAAATGCCAATTCCAATCAGTTGGTTGTGCCTGTCAGGAGTGCTCTAATAACAAAAACTTTGAGGCCACTACTGGACTCAAGAAGAAAAATACATGAATTATCAGCAATGTTTGCCATGGGTGTGGAATGGAAAGGGCTGAATGCTTGCTATGTCTGTTCCCTGACCTTATCACACATCCTTCTCTTCCCCAACGACACTCAGCTTAGCCCCTCACCTGGAAGACTCCTAAGATATACTTGTTGAATGAGTACCTGACCAGATGATTGTCTAAGAGACCTTTCCAGTGAGATGAGTGACAGGGAGACAAGAAGTGAAGATGCGTGGGACAGTAGAGACGGGTGCATCCTGTGCTCTCTGTTCAGGAATCAAACACACGGGAGTGCTGGAAAGTGGGATTTACAGTGCACTTACCTCACCCCCTTCTGACTAACTCTTGCTAATCCTACAAACCCCACTGTGAGCAGTCTTTTATAAAGGAAGCTTTCTCTGACATGCCCCACTCCCATGCCTGAGATGGACCTCTGTACTAATCAGGATTCTTCTAGTGAATGAGTTCAATTTTCTTTTAAAGGAAAATTTTGGTTCATGCAACCAAAAAGACCGTGAGTATTGCACTTCAGGTATGGCTGTATCCAGGTGCTGCTGTGCTTTCCTCTGTGTTGTCTTCATTCTCAAGTGGGCTGTCTCAAGACAGTTACAGAAATGGCCAGCAGCAGGTTAAGGCTTACTTACATCCTATCATCTTAGCAACTCCCAGGAAATTAAAGTGCTTAAAAACTTTTTCAACAACAGCCCTAGCTAGGTAGCTTGGTTGGTTGGGGAGTTGTCCCGTGCACCAAAAGTTACCAGGATGAATTCTCAGTCAGGGCACATACCTAGGTTACAGGTTTGATTCTCAGTTGCGTTGCATATGGGAGGCAACTGACTGCCCCTCTCTCTTTCCCTCTCTCTCTCCTCCTTCCTCTCTCTCTAAAACCAATAAACATATCTTCAGGTAAGGATTTTAAAAAACCCATGCCTGGGCTGCAGGCCAGGTCCACAGTAGGGGGTGCACGAGCGGCAACCAAACAATGATGTTTCTCTTCCTCTCTTTCTCCTTCCCTTCCCCTCTTTCTAAAAATAAATAAATAAAATTTATTTATTTAATTTTGGGGGTATCTACCTAAAAAATTTAAAAACATTTATTCATAAAAATGTATGCATCCCTGTTTATTGCAGTATTGTTCACAGTGGCCAAGACATAAAAACAACCAAAATGCCCTTCAATAGATGATTGGATAAAGAAGATGTGGTACGTATATGACAAAATACTACTCGGCCATAAGAAAAGATGAAATGCTGCCATTTACGGATCTTGAGAATATTATGCTAAGTGAAATTAAATGGAAAAAAGTCAAGAACCATATGACTTCACTCATATGTGGGATAGAAAACTGAAATCAACAAATGAACAAATAAAACAAACAAACACTGGCAGACACAGATAACAGTATGGTGGTTACTAGGAAGAAAGTGGGGGGGAGGGGGAGCAAAGGTGAAAGGGGGTCAAAGTCAAGGTGGCAGAAGGAGATTAGACACACA
>PVKM010026141.1:0-19533 GCA_004027735.1 Carollia perspicillata | reverse complement strand
TCCCCAACTCAACTTTTCTGTAGACTGTTGTCCAAAAGGCCTGTGGCACCCCCAGTGCCACTAAACATAATGGAAAACATGACAAGAGGAGGTGAGGGTAGAAAGGGAAAGCAGCCTTCACTACCTAGAGGTAAAACATTTCACATGTGCATATTTCATAAAAGCAAATGACTCTATCTACGTACTACGAGGGCCCTCCTAGGGTTTTTGAAAGGGCCCATGCAAGTGAGGGACCTTGAAGCTTATGTTTGAACATTTTGCAATGAATCTGCGTTGGTCTCTGATTTTTACTCCATCCCTAACTTTAAACTTGATCATGAAGAATTTTCTTCTTTTAAAATTTTATTTCTGTATTATTTGAATACAGAATGCTATTTTATTTGAATAAGCTTTAATTTTAAAATCAGAAGAATAGCACAGATTTTTAGTCTATTGGAATCGATCAAGTTAGATGCTAAGGCTAATCCCCCAATCTCCATTTTGAAGGAGTTTAATAACTAGTAAAATGTTCGTATCTAATGGACTACTGAAAAAAATCATGAGAAATTTGAGTGTTTTCTGGGGAATATGAGGCCCTATTATGCTACAGATATCCTTTTCCTACTCCCACCTCCACCTTGCCTAATGGATAATATATACCCACTCAAATAAGACAACACAATGAAGAAGTCAACCTAAAGGTGTTCATCCCATAGCTTTTCAAATGAGAAGACAGAAAGAATACGTACTTAGCCTTGACTGGTGTGGCTCAGTCAGTTGGGCATTGTCCTGCAAAGCGAAAGGTCTACGCTTGATTCCTGGTCAGGGCACGTACCTAGGTTGCAGTTCAGTTCCATTTGGGGCAAGTGTGAGAGGCAACCAATCAATGTTTCTCTTTCACATCGATGTTTCTCTCGCTTTCTTTCTCCCTCCCGTCCCCTCTCTCTAAAAATAAATAAAATCTTTAAAAAACACCTCAATTAAATGATCCCACTTATTTATTGATTAAAAGGAAATGATCATGAAAATTGTCATTTCAGAGATAAACTGTCATTGAGATACAGATGATACAAATAAATTCTTGGAAAGTGAGCAAGAGGCCCTTTATGAGACTGGCAAATGTGGTGAGACTATGACTCATTTTTCCATGTAGTTCGCCAGCCGTTTAGGACCATATTCCAGACCACCTGTCTCCCAACCCTGACACTAACCCACCCCTGACCTCATCTCATCCCTGATCCCTACCTGAGAGGTGATAGGTTGGAATGTGATGAAGTTCAAAGATGAGGTAAATCTGATTCATGTATTATTCCTAATTAAAATAGATATGCTTTTAGGGTTTCTTTTTTAATTATATCAAAAATTAGCATCTCAATATCAGTGAATCAAACAGCTACATCCAAACATCAAAAACCCTAGTGAATTAAATTATGAAGCAAAAGTCATGGAGGATTATGTATATTTTAGATAAATTCTTAAAGAATAAATTTATCCCCATATTGCACAGTATTTCTGGATAGAACACCAGAACACATATCTACTACTCTTCCCTATCATTCCTTAGAGCGCATTTTATGGATGTGCCTCAATACTTCTTTTGAACAGAACTGCATTTTAAAGAGCTTTAAAAGCATACTCTCTTCTTCCATTCCAATGTCAAATTATAAAATAAAGCAGCCCATAGCAACTATTCCATTCTTGGGTGCTTTGGGACAGTAGTTTTACCATACTAGGGAAGAGGAGCTTAAACATGCCAAGGAAGCACCTTCTGGTGAGATAAAAAGTTAAAGAAATCCCTGGTTGCACCAAGATGGGTGGCTAGGCAGTCACATGTCACACATACCTCCACTTCAGGGCCTCGTCGCTGAGTCAGCGCAGGGAAATCTGGTAAAAATGGACCCACAAGCCTTCCATTGGCATGTGTGTCCTTAATCTTACCTTTGTTGCCATGGATGTCTCCAAGACTAGGCATCTGTTCAATTATTTGTTGAAGAATGATGACTTTCTATGCACAAGGAAATGAAGATACTGCTTTGAACGAAATAGGCATAGCTGTTGCCTTTATGAAGATAACAGTTGAGCGGGAAAGGTAAAAAGTAAGCAAAATATTACTCATACAATTAATTAGTCATTGAGGGGATTTCCCCCTGTTGCCAGGAACACTGGATTTTACTCTGTGACTTGGAAAAGGAGAAAAAAATGTTGGCCAAGAGCTCCAAACCCATATGCTTTCACTATGAGCCCAAGGCAAGGATGCTTCTACTCTAGACCCAAAAAGGATAAGGAAGGTGGACCCCAGTTAACCTGGTAGGCTTGGATCACTTAGCCCACCCCTGGGACACCTGATCACAAGCCCACCCTGTGGTGGGAGGCATGTTTTCAGAAAAGTGGAGATAAGTAAGGTTGCTGATCAGACCAAAACACAAAGTCTATAGCTCTATATCCACATCTTTACAGGCCATAAGGATCTGGAATTTGTTCTAAAAACAAGCAGAAAGGCAGGGTAATATTGTAAGAGAGGGATGTGTCAGATCAGATTATTTTTTAAATCACCCTGACTGCATAGTGAATAATAGTGTAGATGGGACCAAAAACAGAGGCAAAGAGAACAGTTAGAGGTTATTTCCAGCAAGAGATGATGATGTCTTGGTTTAGGGTGGTGACTTTGATGACAGAAAACAGTAGACAAAGTCTAGAGCTATATCAGCATGTGGCTCACGGATTTCCAACTTGAGCCACTAACTTAGCTCAGCCATTCTTAACCTGGCTGCTCAGTAAACTCTACAGAAGACCCTCATCCATAAGATTCTGATTTAATTGGTTAAGCAGGGCACCCAGACATGGGTATGTTTTCGATGCCTCTTAGATATTTCAAACGTGAAGCCAGGTTACAGAATCCCTGAATTAGGTGTCTGTTCCCAAGGAAGAAAACACCCAAAAGGGAGAGAGTTTGAGGGGAAATTCCATGGATTTCCACTCTCATGTGGGTTTTGTCAGAGGAGCCCAAGTGATGTAACAAGTTTAAAGTTGGACATACAAGTCTGGATGGGAGAGGAAAGATCTAAATTAGAGACAGGTAAAAGGGATTTACATTTACATTCTAATAGAAGTTATGGCAGAATGTACAATTACCCAGGGAGAGAGTAGGAGGGGCCTGAAAACACCCTTCACTAAAGATAGAGGGTGATGAGTCAGCAAAGGAGACTATGGAGGAATGCCAGTAAGCTAGAAGGAAACCAGGAGAATCGGGTGTTGCCAAAGTCAATGCAAGGGGATGTTTCAAGGACAGAAAGTGTAAGTGGGTTGAAAGCTGCATGTAATTTTGTCAGGCCTGGAGTTCCACCCTCCTACCAACAGTGTAACCTCTGGGTTGATATCGGGACCTCCCCATGGTAAGTCTCCATTTTGGCAAGATAGCTATTAGCAAGGAATTATTATTCAAAGGTCAAATTTAGGAGACTTCAATGCCTAGTTTTTCAGAATTTGGAAAAAATTACAATATCCATTTAGGTACTAAACAAAAAAGAACATTCTCTGTGCACAAGCACATGCACTAAGTGCTTAGGTTTCTAGCACTTAGGCCTACATATGTTCACTTATCTGTGGGTTTAAACTTGGCAAACATTGCAACTCTTTCAGGGTTCAGTAGCACTCTTTCTGTTGCCAAGTGTGCCCAGGGCAAAACACACTGAGTGATCCTTCAGGACTCGCCTCCCCTTTGGGCTCCTGCTGTCATATGTACAGATTTTTGTTATTATCACGGTGTCCATAGCATTTAACTTTATTTCTCTACACGTGTGTCTCCTTCTGACTTTTCTGATGGTGGGTAATAGTCTGATATGTGCTTGTATTCCCAGCACCTATCACCTTGCCTAGCACTTGGTATGTACCGAATAAATGTTTGCTAAATGAATGGAAAGTTGCATGATTTTTTTCTGAGTTCACGAACAGCCAATCTGGAAATTCCATCCCTAAGTATTCTTTCATCATAGATTGTAATGTACTGTTTAAATAAAGGATGTGGTTTATCCATGTTTAAGTTTTAGGTCAATTTCCTATGGAGTTAGTAAAATCTCGTTCCAATACAAATTATTGAATCCCTTGGTGCCGTGGGTTTTCTGCCTATAAAATAAGAACAGCATTGCTGATTTCTCTCGGTCCCACAGTGAGGATTGTTGCCGTCAGAACTCTATTTGCCCATCAGGGGTACTCCTTGGGTTTGAGGACCAATGACGATTGTTTCTGTATTGTTCCCTCTCTGAGTACATTGTCGTCCACATGCGGTGACAGGGCAACAGGTAAGTTCGCGTCGGTTTACAGTGAACCTGGAGCAGTCGCTAACAGGCTGAATCTTACGACCAGCAGAGGATGCCCCCGAAACAAGGATCTGGCTTGATCCTGCCATTCTTTTCCACAGGGATAATTTTTCTGGAGGGCTCCAGCCCCTTCTGAACTGGACACAGAGCAAATGAAGTATTGGTGGCCTTAGGGCAAAGTGAGGCCGTCTGCAGCAAATGTAGTCAAAACTGCCTTTAAGGTCGTGTCAGCCTTGGATTAGTTTGTTCAGAGCTCATCTGCCCTTGAATTCACATCTGCTGTTGAGTTAAGGGTCTCTTGGCTAAAAAATCTATCAGATTACCTTAACCAAGGGTGGTTTTTCTGACTGCAATTTAAATAATGCATTTTCATTTACTATAGGTCCACTCAACACACAGTACATCTGTTGACTGAGTGCTGTTTATATGTCAGGCTTTTGGGTACTGTAACTATCTCCGGTTTTACACATGCAGGGAGTGAGGCTCACAGGCATTAAACAATCTGCCCAGTGTCACACAGCTGGCGACAGGCAGAGACACCAGACAAACTCCAGGCTCTCTGACTGCCAGCTTAGCATCTTTTCCACAATTCACTATTGCTTCACAGATGCTCATTTTCTTCCTATAGGTCTCTAATATGCTTTATTTTAAAGCTAAATTTCAAGTTGGCTGAATATTTGCAATCCCACCTCAAAGGATATACATGTGGGCCTTCTTGTCATTTAAGATTCTTTTGAGGCAAAAACAAAAAAATTAAATTAAATAAAAGTAAGTATAATGTATAGCTATCTGACTGGGAGCATTCACATCTGTGTTCACATTTCTTCCTTTACTTTTAAAAAATCTAACTGTCTTCCATAGCTTTTTAATTTCGTTTTTCTATTTCCCACACAATAGGCACATGATCTTATTAGAATTGCCAAGAATTGAGCTCTTTGAATTTCAAGTGAACAGCCGGCCCATCGACTGTTTTGGGAGGTTCCCTACTCATGACCAGATGACAGCAGCTCCCGTTCCTGCAAACTGCATACAAGTCTGGGTTTCTTATGCTTTTAGCGTTACACTCAGGAGGGTTTTTGCAGATTCTTAAATTTTCATCCACAAAGACATCCACAAAGACATCCTAAAATCTTCATCAGAACAAGATAGAAATTAATAAAAGTCATGGTGTGGTCCCTGGGGAAAGACAGTTCCATTGTCTCCAAGAAGTACTAGGCAGACTATACAGCCAACATAAGAACACAGGTTCATTTGATTTTCCTTTGAGGCATCAGCTCCAACTGATTGATAGTAGCTGCCTAAATTGCTGGGTTAAGCAAGATTCTGAGGTTGTGCCTGGGCTTAGTGACAAGAATGCTGCAATCCATCTGCGAGGTCTTCCGCGAGCAGTAGGGAGCTGTGGCAAGGCTGTGCACATGCCAAGATTTGCCACCCGAGAAGGCAATGGCCCAATTTAGAACTCAAAGGAAAACTGGGTTCCAAGTAAGGGGTACATCACTTTCACAATAGCAAGACACCCATTTTGCAAATTGCCCCCAAAGAAAACTTATGAGTGACATACTTCCAGTTAAAAAACAAACAAACAACTAAAGTACAAAGAATGAAGAGAAGGGCATATTATTCAGGGAGGGGACAAGCAGACCATGTTCCTGTGATACCTCATTGCATGTACAGGAACATAGGGACTATGCTCAGTTAATAAGGGAAGACACCAGATCTGGCAAAACTTTCCCTGCTTTAAACTTGAGGGCAGCATAGTTGATGCAGGGAGTGGGAAGCCTCAGTTCGAATATTCCAACTGAAAAATACAAACGGATCATCCTGGCAGGACTGTCGTTTGGTGTATGAGGTGATCACACCAGCAAAACAGATGTCTGAATGTCATGGATACCTGTGAAAAACTGCTCTTATTGACCCTGAACAGGACTCTCAGTGGGACTTATGGTACTATTAATATTGTTATTGGTGGTCTTTTTGGTATGGACAGCTCCTCCTAATACCTTGCATCTGTCTGATAGGTTACATTTCTCTGCCTTGAAACATTCATCATGGAAGGAGGGAAATAGACACTTATTAAATTGCAGCTTGAAGTGGTGACCGTTATCACAGAGACACAGATGAGATGCCATCAGAGGCAGGGAACCCAGCTCTGACTGGGAAGGCCAGGGAAGTCTTCTTGGAAGAGAGATTAGAGCCGGTTTACTGGGCAGAAAACCATGAGGAGGTCATTCTGGTCACAGAGAGAAGGATAAGCAGAGGCACGGAAGCAACAGCACAATCAGCTAACTGCAACTAGTTCGAGGTCCCTAGAGCACAGAGTGGGAGAGAGGAGGGGGTGGAGAGTCCAGGTTATGATGGGTCTGAAAGTCACTGAAGCTTTTTAAGCAGAGATGTGGCATGAACATATTTATTATTTGATGTTGTTGGTAGCATTGTAAAGACTGAATTGGAAGAGAGATAAAGAGACATACTGGTTAGAAAATCACTGCAATCATCCAGGTTAAAAGAAAAAAAGAAAGAGGAGGAGGAGAAGGAGGAGAAGAAGAACAACAACAATTCAAGAAAGGAATTAAAATGACCAGGACCTAAAGACTGATGGGGGCAAGGAAAGGGGAAGATAGAAAAGAAAGAGGTCCAGGTGATCCCCAGGTTTCAGGTTTGGCAAGATGACGAGGCTGGAGAAGACAGGAGGAGCAGTGGGGTTCGCTCTTTCTGCATGCCTCTCCCAAGAGCAGAGCTAAATCAATAGTGATCAGTGGAGAGCAGGAGCTTTGAAGTCAGAGAGTAGGATTCAAGTCCGTTGTTTTCCCTCCCATTCAAGAGCCTCATGGTGTTGAACAAGTTAGCTAGCTTCTCTGAGTCTCAATTTTCTAATGGCAAAACCGACATAATAACAGTGTGCAGCTCATAGTCCAACGGTGAAGATTGAATGAGAGTATGTATATCTGATACTTAGTACAGCTCCTGGTAGTAAGTACTCAGTAGTGCTAGCTATTTTTGAATCAGTAAAGACATTGCTATTTTTTTTCAAAGTAAGCAGCAGGATAATACTTTTTATTCTCTTGGTCACATAAAACTCACTTACTATTTTTATTTCACTGGCTTGAATCAGACTTCTGCTAAGGCATTTATGATATAACACATGAAAGCAGCTCTTGAATTGGCCTCCAATCTAAGGACTCACCATTGGCTTCTTAACCAAAAAGTCAACATGGCCTCCTGAGAACCTGACCCCTGGGAGCCCACACATAAGAGGGGATTAGGCTGTCCCCTTTGAATCATAGTGGGATTGTTTCTAATCCAATCAGTACCGTGACTGGATTTCATACCTCCCTTCACACAACTCTTGTAAGGGATCCCTACCAATTGCAAGCAAAGGACAAAATTGTTAAACCCATGAAGCAGACAGTGGTATCCGCAGTGTCCAACACAGGATGTGGCATGTGGCAGGTACTTGGTAAGTTCGTGTTGGATAAACACATGCACTCTCTGTACCAACACTGCAATGTCCAGCCTCAGGAAGCAACATGTGCACCATGCCAATCCCTAACCCCTTCTTCCTTCTACCCAAGAGTGTCCCTTAAGCAGCATGAATTGTTCTTTACAGACCTTTCGGAGCATGTAAATGAGTGTTTAACCTGCCAATCACAAAGTGAAGACTACAAAACAAATATGGATTACAACACTAATGCAAATATGGGTATATCCCTTCAAGTATACATGGATAAACTAAAATGTTTTTGCCCCACAGTGATTCAGTAGATTGGCTAAGTTTCTCTCTCCAAATGTGAATGCATCCACCCAGACAATTTAAGGCAGTATGAATTAGTAGAACTTATGGGTGCTTGTGTTTTTCAAACCCACTGAAAAGAACCTAATTTAAGGATCTGTGATTTAATGAGCCTTTCAAAGCTGAAAACATATCCCACTGAGATTTAAAACAGCAAATAGATTTAAAATAGAAAAAATAAAACAAAGCTAGTTTTGTGTGTCACGGACGCAGAAAGGTGCTAGAATTATTTACTGCTTTCTGGGCTTTGCATTACGACCAAATTGATATTTTCCAGGTTTTTCATTAACTTAAAATGTTCAGAGGTAAACACATCATTTGCCATGATTAAATCCAAGGCATTTCCACAGCTTCCTTCTGAGCTGCAAAAAAATCAGGCCAAGCGGTGAGAGTTCTGGTCTACCCCTTCACGAAAGCAGCACTGACTTCCCCCAGTAGCAGGGCTGGGACTCTAACGGGCACAGCAAGAGAAGCTCTACAGGCAGAATCTCACGGGAAAATGTTCTGGTCCAGCACTTTCTCACCTCCAAAACTGGAATTCATTCTACCTTGTCTTAAAAAGCCCCATGGATTTTCCAAATTATAAAAGAACATAGAATTGACCTGCCCACCTTCACATGGGCCACATCAGCCCTCCATAAAAGGCTCTGCGAGGGGAGAAGCTTCTACCACCTCTCTAGATGGTTTGAAGGAGATCCAAAGTAATAGAAATACAACTCTCAGGACTTACTGGGGTTTCAGATTTCCTCCCTAACCTGAATTATACTCGTTAAATCCGTTTCCATTAGTAGTTAGTCTTTCAAAACAAATGGAAGTCTTAAAATGAATAGAAAGCCCAATCAGTATAATTTTTTCTTCCCACTCCCTACACTGCACCCCTCAGTCTTGGAGATAGGACATCTCTAGCATGGCCCTCCACTGGGTTCATAGAGCCCATTCGACGGACAGACAGCGAATGCCGTAAAACTGGCTCTCACCTGCCACCAATGTGAGAGGCCTAGCTGGTCACCCAGCACAGCCCTGAGTAAACTGTCAGGGGGAGGTAGTGAACAACACTCAATAGGAAAGCCCCGAACAATTTTTTAAAATCCTTTTCCTGATTTAGCATGCAGCTGAATGTTGAATGCTTACTTCTTGACCCTTCCAAGACTGAGTCACAAGCTAAGGTATTCATTTATCTTATAACTTATCTTATAACCACATCCCCTTTTCACATATCTTGTAACCACATCGCCCACCCCTTACATTCACTGAAGATGAGGCCAGACCTCCTCAATGCTTGTCCAGAACAGGGTGTTGCTCTGACATTCCAAGAGGTTAGTGTATAGTGAGTGGCTCGTTAGAGTTCACTACTATTATCTGGTTCACATGCACAGATACAACCTCTTATAATATCAATTAATTTTTAAAAAATCAGAGGAAGCGATTTGAAGATGGCATCCTCCAAACAAGGGCCAGCCACAGAGGCTAAGAAAAGTGAATTTTGTAACCAGAAGCCAAAGTCAGAGAACCAAGATAAATAGAACTCCTCACTACTCCTGATGATTGGAAGGAACCAGCTATTTCCAAAGAGGACAATCCCAGGGGACTCCTAAATGAGGGCAGTTTTGCGACATTTTTCCCAAATTATAGAGAGGCTTACTTAAAAGAGTGCTGGCCACTGGTACAGAAAGTCTTGAATAAACATCATGTTATCTCGACTCTGGACTTGATCGAAGGCAGCATGACTATTTGTAAAACAAAGATTTTGATCCATATATCATCATCATTAGGGCGAGAGGCCTGATAAAACTATTAGCAAGGTGTGTTTCATCTGAACAGGCATTGGCGACTCTAACAAACGGTTACATTATGGTTCAGGTAAACACGGGCACAACAATTTGGACCTTTTCATGGCTTAAAAGAGACCTTAATGATTAAATAAGAGTTGGCAAAAGATTCTGAATTATGATCACAAGACTGGGATTTTTGCCGCAGTTCAACACAAAAATGCGAGTAAAGGTAAGGAACCAAAGGAAAAAAAAAACTGTTAAGAAAGAGTACACACCATTCCCCCACCGTAGCCAGAAAGTCAGATTGATGAAGAATTGGCTGGTGGTGAATACTTTCTGAAGGCAAGTCCAAAGAAAATGACAGAAATGAAAGCAGTGAAGGTTAAATGAGCAGCAGCTCTCAGTAAGAGCCAAGATGGGGACGACAGAGCTTTGATGATTCCACCTACAGAAAAACCAGGTGTAAAAACTGAGGAAGCTTCTTCTGAAACTGAAGTCGACGTGGCTGCCATCGAGGAAAAGATGAAGAGGCAAAGCATTAAAAAGTGGGAGCTCTTGCAGCTGAAGAAGTCGAGCATAAAATGGAAGCAGATGAAAAGAAAAAGAGGAAAAGTGAAATTTGCATTAAAAAAAAAAAAACCCTGAACTACAACTCATTAAGCTATCTCCTTTTGTGAAGAATTTTGAGATGTTAGGGCATTAGTTGCCTTATATGTAAGAAGTAATACTCTTGATTAATTTTTTCTGAGTTTGTTTCACTCTTTGTAACAGTGCTTATATAAACAGCTGTTCTTTATAAATGTTATTATATTCACGAAAAATAACATCAACACAGGATACAATAGAAGGAGGGAGATATTTCAGGAAAAGTGAGTGTTTTTAAGATCCTTTCATCTTCTAATACACATATACCTCACAGGAATGCCCACTATACAAATGGATAATTCTAATCGTTACATAGTTCTTAAAATTGAGCTGACAATTACCTTCCTTATATTTTCTATCCCTTCCTACAAACATATCATGGTACCCTTCCTACTTGGAGATATTTTTCTAAGAAAGGTTTAGCAGTAATTCCTTGCTTGACAACTGTAGCTGCTCCTTTCAAAGCAAAGCTTGAAATTTTAAATTAAAGCATTTGGCAAACCATCAGTCAATTAATCAAAAATTTTGAGTACCTACCAAATGCAAGGTACAACACTCAACATTGGGACTAATCAGTGATAATTAATCAATTTATTCCTAAGACGTTGTTTCCACTGGTTCTATTGTTCTTGTTTTGTAATCCCTCCTGTGAAGAAAAAAAATCAAAGCTGAACAATTTGGTAGGGGAGGAGGGAGAGAAAGACATCAAAATAGTGTAGTGTGTGCTAGTTAGTTACAAACATCCCTGAAGAAAAAAATGGGATTAGGCAAAAGGCAAAAAGTAATTACATTATTTTGACTCATAGCAGCTCCAGGTGCTTTATATTTTATCTCATTGTATTCTTATCACAACTCTGTACTCCCCAAAAAGAAACTGAGGCTTTAAGAGGTTATTTAAAGTGCCCCAAATGACGTGAGTGCTGTGGCAGAGCCAGGACCCACACCCAAATCCAGTTCCAAAGTGTAAGTTCCTCCTACTCGGTGTGGTGCTCGTTACCTGCAGACACACCAGTACAAGAAGAGCATTAGCACTTATCTTGGGACTGGATACTGTATGTGGGTGGCTAACACGCTGCTACTTTCTGCCACGTGTTTTATGTATAAACTAACCAAAGAATGTAATTATTTTTCTAGCTTTAGAGCATGCTTAGGTCATTGACTTACAATATAATTGTGTATAATTTTTAATGTCATAAATCTTTTTATTGGGTGTTTCCAAATTGGTAAGTTACCAAACTGTTACAGCCTGATAATTAATAATCAAATTTTAAAAAAACAACATGCCACAGCAGAGAACTTTGGGGAGAGAAAAATCACTTGGTCATCTGTGTTTCAGGATAGTTTAAAACTGTCAGAAGCAGTGAATGTGGGGGAGCGGTGAAGGTCAATGTAGGGGGACACCAGTTGCCTGGGCATGCCCCATCTCTGAGGGCAGAACTTTCTCAACAGTAAAATCGCAGCTCAGGAAATGATGGTGGGTCTCCTCTGGGTCATTCAGTTTAACTTTGACCAGGATTCTCCTTGACCTTCCTGTTCCTTAGCTAACTGGCCACCTCTCAGCAAGAGATGGCTTAAGTCCTGTCACCCGGCCACCCATTTTCCCATCATATTCGTTTCTGCCACAGTCTAAAAACAACTGCAGTGCTGGTTGGTGTTCAAGATGCTTCTCACATTTTTCCTGTGATGGGAGACAGATCCACTCAGCTTGTAGGCAAGGCACTTGAATTTTAACATAAAAGACTAGATGACAGAGAAATGTGGTTTTCTTCAGTGTGCCATGCCATCTGTGACATTTGTCATGCAGATCCACACATTCCTTTCGGAAGCCAAGGTTGCACCCCACTGTTCTGTCTCAAAAACAAGTTTCGATGTGGATGCCTGCTATTAACCTCATGTATGGACTTCACATGTGGGAGGTGTGGAGAGGAGCTCCGTGCTGCCCTGAACTACATCCTCTGTAGCCAGCAAACGGCCAAGGTAAGATGCTTGCATACGTGTGTTTTCAGCTTCCCTACACGGGCAGAAAACTTGAATGGGTCATTGTGTTAGAATCTCTTTTAACAGTTCAGGATGAACTTTGCCTCTGACAAGCAGCACTTCTGTCTCATTTTGTCTTGGCTCTTAGAGGTAACATCATAAAATGGCATTGAATGTGTGAGCAGAACCAAAACAGACCACATACGAGTGGTAAACATGAGGCAGAGCCCTGTATCCCTGCAAGGTCTGTGCTGGAGTGATCCTGAAAGCATGCAATGAAGTAGTATCACCCAGCCCCTCTGGTCTCTGACCCACCAGAGCCAGCACCCCCTGCCAGTAATTGCTGCCCTAGGAGCCTTTTGGTTGAAACAGTCATTCCCAAGGGCTGTGCATTCTTCCTTTCCTGACTCATTCTTAGCTTGCTACCACAAAAGTCCCAATTCCTTTCTTGCCCACAGAACAGCTGTATCAGCTTGATATAGTGCAAAGGAAGTGATATTTAGTGACTGCTGGTAGCAAAGACTGTGTCCGTGTGTGCTGGAGGGATGGAAGCTGGAGGTTGAAATGTTGATTTACTTCAAAATCTTCACTGCCATCCAGGACACAAGTATAAGAAGAGAATGTAGAACACAGTGAAAAAGAAGTTAGTCTGTAATAATCCTTTACATCTGATATACAAATCATTTTTCTCATATAACATATTAACCAGTATGCTTTTGGCTATAATAGAAACCAACTCAAGTTAAATAAAACAAATAATAATGATAATTGGTTATGTAGATACCAGGGTTTCTCACTGCCTCAGGGCGAGAACGTGGGGGCGGGAGGGACTCAAGAATGAGGAAGTGGAATGTTCTGGCCCAGGACACCCTCAAAAAGCCTCTTTCTTTTGTCTTTATTCTCTTTAACTGCAGAGCCGATTTCTCTCTGATTCAATTGCATGATGGGAAAAAATGTCACCAACCAAACTCTTTGAGTCTGCCTCTTCTTTACTTAAAAGGACAGCCAAGTGAAACTGAAAATTTTTGGTCTTAATTTCAAGGGTGTAAAGGGCGTCCTTGGTCAGGTGCCCAGGCAACCTCTGTCAATCACTTGGGCAGGGAAGCTGGGTCAAATGGCTCAAACACGTCTGGCAGGAACGCAGCCATTGTAAGCCATGCAGATGGGGGTGGGCCAATCAGTGGAGGAGGAAAGTCACCCCAAAAGTGAGGGTCCGGGGCCAGCAACCCAAAAGCGATATATATAAAATTTACTTGATGTTCTGCACTACTCACCAAAGTTATTATTATTATTCTCATTGCACAGATGAGGGAACTGAATTTCAGAGAGATTATATAAACAGAAAACTGAACCTGGAGTCGAGGTCTCCTTATTCCCTTCATTGACCCTTGTGAGATAAACAGACTACTTTAGGAGGACCTTAAGGACAAAAAAAGGTACACAGGTGTCCACCCTCTACCTTCAGAAGATTTTAAATTTAAGTGGAAATTCAAGGCAGACTCTCACAAAAATAGTTTAATAACATTTTGAACTTTGGATATAATAGACAAAACAACATGTAAATATTTCAAACTATTGAAAATAGTTAAACTTGGATTCTTTTTTGGAAGAAACCTGGGAAAGAGGGTGGAGAGGACATTTCAGACATAAGAAATGGAAGAAGTCACACATAACCAGTAGAAATTCCCATATTAATACTGAAAATTTGATTCATTCGTTACCTCCTACTTGCAGGTAGGTGTGATTGATGTTTTCCAAGAAGCAGAGGATGAAAGTGGAATCACAAAGAACCCTAGAGTTCCATATTTCCAAACATTTGCAGAGCCCAGGGTCCAGTGTACCATTCTCTTCCTCAAACACAGCCAATTCTTTAGAATCTGTTTTCTGAGGCAGTCACCAAAAAAGGGGGTATTTTAATCTCAAGTTCAATAGGATTGAAGTAGAAATCCTTCTCAGATCATCCTCTGAATAGGATTTTGTTTGTTTTCACATCACTGCTCTTAAAATAAAGAATTACTTCTAAGAATTAGTTCTGCATGATTTTTTTCTGATCCATGTCCAATGTCATTTGTAGTACCTAGACTTCAGAAATGAACTTCAGAAATGACAAGCAGATCTGAATAAGACAGTGCCCAGTTACAACAGAGCTCAGCTGAACAGCCAGGAGTTTGGTCTGTTACCTCATTGCACGTTGTGGCCGAAGCCCTCGAGATGGGAAGTCAGGGACACCAGCTCCGGATTCAGACTTTCCACAGGCTCATCTAGTGCCCGAAGGAAGCCCTTTAAGCTTCCTTGGCTTCAACTTCTCCATTCAGTTATCAGCAAATATCTTTTGAGTTCCATCTATACGCCAGGTTTTGTTCTAGTCTCAGGAGGAGCAGCAGAAACCAAGCAAAAAAAAACTCCTCATCTCCATGGAGCTTGTAGTCCATTGGTCAGAGACAGAAAATAAATACATAAGAAATAAGTTACATAAAATATTAGAGGAGTACTATGCCAAAAATTAAAGCAAAGAAAGGGGGATGGGGAGTGGAAGAGGGTGGTTATAATTTAAAATAATATAGTGAGAGGTGGCTTCGATGACTAAGTGACATGTGAAGGAGATAAGGGAGGCAGCCATGCAAATGTCCAGGGCGCGTGCATTGCAGACAGGGAAATGGCCAATATAAGGGTTCTGAGGTGGGAGGGTGCCTGGCATGACAGAGAAACAGCAGAAAGGTGGCTGGACAAAGGGAGAGAAGGAAAGGAACAGAAAACATGCTTAGAGGGCAAAAGGGAGCAGGTGATACAGAAATTTGTAAAGACTTTGGCTTATTTTGAGTAAAATAAAGTCTACTGAAGGGGTTAAAACAGTGTGATATGATCTAAAGCTATAGCTGAACAGGGGTACTCTGGCTGATATATTGGGATTACACTTCAAGATAGCAAGAGTAGAGACAGGAAGATGAGCCAAGAGGAGGATGACCATACCTCCTGCTTGCCCAGAATAATCTCAGACGAAGTGTCTCAATGCCATTATTAATGCCCCTCTCCTTGAGGTCTTCGAAGCCTCCCAGTTCAGATAATAAATTATGTTATGACCCTAAGAGACCATACTATTGCAATCATCCAGATGAGAAATGATGATGGTACGAGACAGGGAAATAGCAATGAAGGAGAAATAATCTGAGTCAAAATATGTTTTAAAGGTGGAGTCCGAGGAATTTCCTGATGGCTTGGATGTGGACCATCAGAGAATGTTGTCAAGAACTTTGAGGATCCAGCAACTGGAAGGACATAGTTGCCATCAAATAAAATAGAGCAGGCTTTGAAGGTCAGGCGTCTTATTTAGGCCATGTTCGTTTTAGCTCTGCACTAGCTATCTGAGAAAGCTTTCCATTAGGCAGCGGGAAATATGTTTGCAGTTTAGGACAGAGGTCTGGGCTGGAGATATAAATTTGGGAATTAGTAGGCTGTGGGTGGAATTGAAAATCATAAGATTGGAAAGAATCATCAAAGATGAGACTATACAAAAAGGAGAAGTTCAAGAACAGAGGTCCTGAGGAGACCCAGTAACAGGAAAATAGGAGGACCCAGCAAAGGAGATTGAGAAGTGGTCAGGGAGGCAGGAAGAAAACCAGGCATTTCTTCATCTTTTCAATGAGTTTGTTACACTACACCAGTGATTGTTTTTAAACTATGACCAAGAGATACATGAAGGGCAGCTATGTTAAAAGGTGGACTGCAAGAGGAAACAGAGAGGATGAATTTTAGTCTCTTCGTCCCTACTTCAACCAGAGCTAGTCTGTGTTTTCTTGCTCCAAATAAAGGGGTGTTGCATGAGATTTTGTTTATTTAAAAATGGCAGGGGCGGGAGGAGGTAGAGTCCTATTACCCCTGGATAATCTTTAAGGTTTACAGACCCCTCTGGCTCTAAAATTTACTTGAATCTGCTCAATTCTTTAAAAAAATTTTTTCCATAATTCTCGGTGCCGCAGTCATCTGATAGACACGGAGCATTTGAATCATTTCTCTTATCTGAGGTTATTACCCGTTTTGCTGTAGGAATTAAGTCATATGAAAATAGGAAGAGAAAAATAACAACTGGCATTGAGAAGTGGGAAGCCAGTTGAGTTTTAAATATAAATCCAGGAAATGTTTTATTAAACAGCTAAGGCATTTACCGGCTTAAACTGAAGAATAAGCCTGCTCTAAACCCCACGAGCCTCATGAGTGCTACATTTATCTAAGAAAGCCACAGAAGCACATTCCAAGAAAGTTTCTTGCTGTAATATACTGACAGAGCAAAACTAACACAGGCTTTTATGCACAAGTATTATTAATCATAATAAATAATAGTCACTGCTTATCAAGCATTAAGCATGTGCCAGAAACTGGGTTAAGGTACTTATGAGTATTCATTCACTTAACCATCACAGCAACCTCGAGGTAGGTGCTCTCAGGCACTTGTTGAAAGAATATCATGGCTGAAACTAAGTACAGTTAACTTGTCCAAGGTCACCTCACAGGATGAGTGGTTGAACAGGGTTTCTCTGATCCCAAGGCCAGTATTTGTAAACCTGGTACTTTGATTAGTCTACTGGATCTTAATAATGGATGAAATATATACTGTGGTATTACCCACCCAGCTCCCACTTTGTTCCTCCAGCTTCCAGAAGTGTAGGCTACTGATGGCTCAGAGCTGAGTGCCTCCTTGGACAGTCCCTTCTGCCAAAGGGATCTGTCAAAGGTTACTTCCCCTCCTTGGAGAAGCTTGTAGCCAGTAAGGCATCATGCAAGGAGACAAAATCCCAGCCTTTGTTGTCGGCTCAGAAGCCCTCTGAAGGGCTCTTCGCTTCCAGCATTCCCAAATCAACTTCCCACTCTGCCTAATCCTGCTTTCCTAGTTCCCTTCCTGAAAGCCCTCCCATTAAAATTTCCCACACACAGATTGTCACAGGGTCTGTGTCCCAAGAACCCAAGGAAGACACTGACATCAGCAGCGATCTGCTTCAGCCACTCATTCTACTCATTTAATTACCAGCAAATGTTTACTGAGTTCCGGGAACATGTGAGGTTTCTTCTTTTGAGTATTGCCCATTCAAAACATGTGCAGTTTTGTTTGGGTTGTCTTGTTTTAAAATTTACAGGTGTTCTTTTACATATTCTGGATACTAACTTATGTTAGTTGTATGCATCACATATTTATTCTTCCTGATTGTGTCTTGTCTGTGTCTTTAGCTCTATGGTAGCTTTTGTTATTCAGAAGTCTTCAATTTTGGACTGTCACATACATGGATCTTCTCTGGGTCTTTCATGCTTGTACTTCATATGTCTTGACCAGAAAAACCTCTACTGAAAATTTTTTTTTAAAAAATGCAAGTTAAAACAATGAGACTTAACTTTGCACTACTTGTATCGGCAAAATTTTAAACTCTCATGATCACAAGGGCACATGAGAGTGTGGAGAAGCAGGAGCCTTCCTAGCCTGCCAGTAGGAATGGCAGTGGGTGCAACTCAAGGAGCACGTTAGCAAAGTCTAATGAAGCTGAAGGTGGCCACATCCCTTAACAATGAAATTTCACCTTTAGATGCAAACCCTAGGCCAATGAGGAGGCACAGGATTTTGAAAAAGCAGAATATTGAAAGAGTGAAAGATTAGAAACAACATAAATATCCATCAATTGGAAATAGATAAGTAAATTGTAGACTATCCATATAGCAGAATAATTTATAGCCACTAAATGAAATAAATATGGATAAGGATGCAAAACAATATGTAGAGCAAAAACAATTGCTAAATTATAACGTTTACATCAAGTTTATGAACCTGAAAAGTAATAAAGCATACTTTTGAATACATAAATATATAGTATAAACATATGTATGGTAATAATAAACACTGAATTCACAATACTGTTTTTTTCCCTGGGAAAAAAGATGGACCGAAGAGAATGAAATAGGGTACTCAGGGGCCTTTTCTACAGCAGTGAAGTTTGCTTTCTTAATATTAAAAAAAACTCTGAAACAAATGTAGCATAAAATTAGGATTTGATAAAGCTAAATAGTAAGTTTATGCTGTTCACCATATTGTTCCAAAACTTTGCCTTTTTGAAATATTACACAGTAAAAAAAAGCATTAAAAGACGAAAATGTAGGCTTCTTGGTATTATGTAAATAGATCTTGAGGGGTCACAATGGTTTGATAGGAAATTCAGCATAAATATGAAAGAAACAGAAAAAAGTGAAGAGCTGGTTGAAGAGTTTTTACTGAATTTGCTCAGCACGTGAGAGTTCTTGAAGGCTCTCGAGCAGGAAAGTCATAAACGTGCTTCTGTCCCCTGGAAAGAAAAGTCTGGCCAGGTGGTGTGAGGAGGTTACAACAAGAGCAGGAGGAGGGGGAGGGCTGGAAACGTCCCCTCTGGTGAGCCGCCACAAGACCCCCACGAGACAGCAGCGAACAAGAGGCTTTGCCCAGTGATCTTCTACCTCGCATTTAGAATCAATTCATTAATTTTAAATAAGGTAAGTGAGAGCAGGAGAGGAAAGCAAAAAGTCAAAACTGGTTCTGAATACAGCTGCCTGGATAATTATAGAGGCTGGTGTGTTTAGCAGAAGCACCCATCTTAAAAATAAGAGCTGGTTATGGGGAATTCTGATTTTCATTCTGGTTTTAAATATGTTGACTGTGAGGTGCTGATAGAACTTTTAGGGAGAAAAAATAAGATGGCAGTTGAAGGAGTCTGGAGGTTAGAGCGGTTAGTGGAGTGGTTTGGGCAGTCCCCTGCAGAGAGATGAGAGGCGAAGATACAAGAATGCTGGTAAGAGCTGAAAAGAACGTGGAAGAGGAAAGGAGAGAAGCTTGGGCAGCACAGTGGACGCTCTAAGTTCCACCTCTCCTTTGGCACCACACAGCAGGACTGCCCCTAACAGCTCCTGGCCAGGGCAAGAACATATGCGGAGGTCTCAGGTATTGGCCTCTTGCCTCTGTCCCCATCACTACTAGCTCCATCCTGCATTGTGAGGGTCTGGGGTGCATGCGTGTGGACCCCCCATTCTTCATGTGCAAACTCCA
>PVKM010026140.1:0-19513 GCA_004027735.1 Carollia perspicillata | reverse complement strand
GACACCAAATACATAAAAGTGAAAAATCGATACATTAGACCTCACCAAAATTAAAAACTTTTGCTCTGTGAAAAGACAAGCTACAAAATAGAAAAAAATTGTTTGCAAACATATCTGAGAAAGCACTTGTCTAGAACTCTTGAAACTGAACAGTAAAAACAAATAATCCAATTAAAACATGAGCAAAAGACATGAAGAGGCATTTCACCAAAGATGGCAAGTAAACATGTGAAAAAAACATTCGGCATCATTGGCTATTAGGGAAATGCAAATTAAACTCATGGTGAGATATCACTATATACCTCTTAGCATGATAAAATAAAATAGTGATGCTGTTCTATATCTTGTTAGCAAAGACTAGAAAGAATACAGAGACACTTGATCTGTTATATGTTGCTGGTAGGAACAGAAAGTGGTACAGCCACTCTGGAAACAGGTTGCCAGTTTCTTAACACAAACCTACACTTACCATACAACCCAGCAATTGCACTTGTAAACATTTAGCTGAGAGAAATGAAACATTAGCAGATTTATTGTAACAACCAAAAACCGGAAACAATAAAAAATGTAATACTGCTCAGCAGTAAAAACAAAGGAACTATTGATATACACAACAACTTGGTTGGATCTCAAGGATGTATGCTAAGTGAAAAAATATTCAAAAGGACACATATGTTGTGAGCCCCTTATATAACATTCTTGAAATGATAAAATCGTAGAGAAGGGACACAGGTTAAAGGTCACTGGGGGTTAGGGGTGATGTGGGGAGGGAGTTGAATGTGGCTGTAAAGAGGTAGCATGAGGGAGATCTTTGCAGTGATGGAATAGCTCTGCATCCCAATCGCACTGATGGCTGTAGAAGTCTGAACATGAGATACAACAGCACAGTATTATACACGTGCATCAAATCAATGCCTTTGATATTGTATCATAATTATGTAAGACCTTAGGGGAAACAGGCTGCAGGATACCTGGGTTCTTTGTGTATTACCTTTGCAAATGCCTGTGAATCTTTATTGCAGAATAAAAAGTTTGTTTGGGAACATTTCTGGGAAGCAATAGAAGCTCATATAAATTCTGGTCAGAAGAACCACGTTCTGCCCAAGGGCATTTGAAAGCAAAGTGTGACACAAAGGAAAATTGGCAACCAATTGAGGAGACGCCGTACATAAAGATTTTTGTGGCGGAGGGAAAAAAAGCATTCCTTCCTAACATGAGTCCCAAGTAGATTTCATGGTTTTTAAGCCGCAACTACGATTAGAATGAAGTGGGGCCTTTAAAAATGTTCTGTGCCCAGACCTACTTCTAACAATCCTGACTCCTTTGGGTTAAGGAAATGATTTTCAGCCAGTGTCCCATGAGAAGTTTTAAAACATGCGGTACCTAATAGTCAGGGGCACTGACCTTGTTTCCCTTAGATTGTCAAATTAAAAAATGACAATAGCCAACACAACAATAGCCATCCAGCATGAATGAATCAAAACTGTACCTACTTTTTTGGTTCAGATCAGCAAAAAATAGAATATATCTTTTGGTGTGCCACAGTATTTTAGTAATTAGTTTATGTGTGTCGTGAAGTGAAAAAGGTTGAAAATTCCTGAGTTAGGGTGATTGAAATTATCTAGATGATTCTGAGGTTCATCCTGGACTGACATATGTCATAGTACACTAAGGAATGTGACATCAATTCAGCGTCTGAAATCTGACACTATTTTGAGCCCTGTAAAGGAAAAGCGAACCCAAAGGTTTATGTTATTCTAATATTGGGGTTATGTTAAGAGCAGTTACTGAACCTTCTGAACCTCTGAAATCTTAACTGATGGAGCAACATCCAGAACCCAGGGAGTTAAAAAAATAACAAGCTATGTTTGAAAAAGAAATCAATATCTCATCCTTTGGGTATCAATGGTTCTCTCAGTCCTTTTACTTCCTCGCAGCTGTTAATAAAGATGCAAGAAAAAAGGGCTCTAAATTTCAGGCCTTCATCTGTGATGGACTGCTTGTAGGCTGGGAGGGGCAGTTCTGCACGGTCAAAGCCAAGGTAAACAGCAGTGAGGATCCTTTTACATTGTCCGGCATAGCCAAATGACAAAAATGTTCTATAAAAAGGATGTGATACAAGTGTAAAAGTTAAAAATTATTAGGCTTTATACTAATTGCTACAATTATGAAAGGTTATCAAAATTCTACATTAATAGTTATAGTTTCTGTTCAACTTTATTTAACAATTAATGATGCTCTCGAGCAATGCCGGTTACTGCAGTTAATATATAACTGAAATACAAAGCTGAGAATCCTAGAAACAGTGGAGGAGCTGAAGTAGGCAGCTTCTGTTCACCCTTACTGTTTGGCCCTGGATGAGTTCTCTATCGGACTTCTCCTATGTAAATTTGAAATAACAATATTTTGAGGATGAAAGAAATAATGAGAAAGCACATAAAGCTAGAAAGTGTTAAACATTTTGTCATTGAGATAATTATCACCATTTTAAAAATTCAATTTTAAATATTTAGCTGTCTACATTAGGCCTATGAAGCTATTTTTTAAGAAGTTGTGGTTTATATAAATAGATCAAGTTTTTCATGATCAAAACTATTATATAGTGAATCTATTGTTAGTTGAAGGGTGGTGGTTTCCAAATTGCGAATGACTTGTGCATATTTGCTGACATTGATGAATCCTATTAATGATAACTCATAGAAGTGATCAACCAGCTCCCTTAGAGCCACGTGGCATGGAAATTTTATATGCCATTTAAAGCCTTCCCTTTAGAAATCTAACATATATTTTATTTCTACACCTAGCCATCCCATTAAAAGGCACTTTAACTGTAGTGCTACTACTTTTTAAGCTTTAGACTTGGGAACAGAAACTTTCTAATGGTGACTGCCTATCTGTCAATATTCCATACCCTGAAGCAATGCAGAGGGCCACAAGGATATCAAGCACTACAAGCTGTCTGTAGCATTCCACACTCACTGGAAAGTATAGACATGATATTGAATAGTGTAAGAATGAATGACTCATGTAGGTACTTTTTAAAACTTTACAAATACAAAATTATACAACAATCCTCAATAATAAATTACAAATTCAGCCTAGGGAATGATATAAGTTATGTGAACAACTGAATAAAATTTAAAAACCTAGCTATGACAAGTCAAAGAACATGTGTAAAGAACACATGGATAAAGCCAAAGTCGGGGTAGGATCAAGGGTAGGAGGTGGGGATGGCTGGGGTGTGGCAGAATGGTGGGGGGGGGGGAAATGGAGACAATTATACGTGAACAACAATAAAAAAATTAAAAGAAAAAATATCACAAATCATTTTTATTGGGACACCTTTACCCATAAATTATATTACCCATATAGCATTACCTATAAGTTTTAGCTTTGTAATTAACAAAAATATTTTAACATAAAAGTATAAGATCTTGCCTTCTTTTACATATTTACATATGTTACTAATTTCATATTTCTATTTCAAACATACTGATTCCACATCTTTAAGAAAATTATTGTTTAATATTCAAAGTACAAATATAAACTTGGTGATTCTTCAATAATCATTTTCTATTCTGTAGATTTTTTTGTTTTGTTTTTGTTTGTGTCTCAAGTTGAAATAGCTATTTCAAAGTATACCTGTAGGATTGTCCTTACACATATAAATAAAGGGCAATGTGATTTTATTGGCTTATTTGTTTGTTTATACCCTTCTTTATTGCAAGCAGAATTACAATGTCCTATTATAATAATATATAATATTATTATATAATATAATAGTTACACTATCCTATAATGTCCTATTATAATAATATATAATATTATTATATAATATAATAGTTACACTATCACATAAAAAAATGAAGAAACATAAATATTAAAATGAGTAAAGAAAAAATAAGTTGAAGCTCCAAGTATGGTCAGAATGCATATGGCTCAATGTACTTGCCAGAGAAAGGTTACGAATTTAGCTCCAAGAGAAAAATATGATTGGCTCATGACACAAAATGTCCAGATGTTCAGGAAATGTGGTTAACTCTGGTGCTGAAAGAATTGGAGTCACAAGTAAAATGGAAGAAGCCCACATTTCTTTTAACTGGACATTCAAGATAAAAAGCCAAATTATCCAAAAAGCAGAAACAGATATTCATAAACACATACTAAGGTATCGATACATAGACTAACTGTGATAAAGGCTCTACAGCTGTTCCTTGCCTTGCTCTCTTTCTATTATCAGATGTTGACAGCAGATTGGATAGTGGAGCAAAGAAGCCATTAGGTCAATTGACATAATTTTCTTGTCTACTATTGTGAACAGACTCCAGGAGGTCTTTATGCATTACACTGATAACTAGGTATTTCCTTTAAGAAACTTATTGCCAAGAAAATAAAAATTTGAGCACTGGCCAAACAAAATTACAAAGGAGGCTACAGGTAAATCCCAAGACTCATGTCAAACCAATTAAATCAGATGCCCATAGTATCCAAGAAAAATCACTGGGGCATATAATGGATTGTACTCAAAATTTAAGGAGTGAATGTAGGAAAATTCTCCTTGCTTTTGGCTGAAAACCAGTGGAAGGAAACTGAAGGATGAGGAAAAATAGAGGGCAAGAGGAGTAAGGAAAGTTGGACAAAATGGAAGAGAAAGATAGCTTCCAACCAGCTTTCTAGCTACCAATTAACCTTTATCCTGTGTAGGTATTTGTAAGCTTCAAACCAGCGAACATGCCTAGCCTTCGCAGAACAAGACGGGAAAAGGCACACTGGGTGAGTTACAAAAGGAATTAGCAAACTACACAAAGAGAATACTTTCTCTCTCTCTCTTTTTTTTTATCCTGACCCAAGGTCATTTTTTCATTGATTTTAAAGAGAGAGAGAAAGAGAGTGAGGTGAGAGGGAAACATCGATTAATTACCTCTCTTGTGCACCCCAACCAGGAATTGAACCTGAAACCTATACATGCACCTTAACAGGGAATCAAACCAGCAACCTTATGGTGTGCCAGACAACACTCCAACCAATGGAGCCACACCAGCCAGGGTGAGAATATTTTCAGTGTCATTTAGAAGTACCGACAAAAATACACCTTCGTATGTAGAAATACAGTTTCCAAATTTAGAAATTCCTGAAATAATGACTAAAAATGGATCTGGAGAGGGAGTTCCCAAATAGGAAGAGGAACTCAGAGACCACTGAGTGAGAAGAGAGCTCGCTCAGAAAGAGAAAGCGAGCATGAGGTGGCAAAGGCTATGGGGTAGGAGGGAACAAAGGACCAGGAAGAGGATACCATCCCAAAATTTACCTTACTGCAGACTGGCCCTGGGGAGCCTAACTGGCTATTCGAGAGGCTGAGTCTCTGGCAAGTTCTCCCTCTTTGACAACCTTTACCTGAGTAGCAATAGGGTAGAACTCCATGTGGAAAATTTAAATATGGTGGGGGTGGGACAAGTGGATTCTATAGTCTTGCTATAATACTATTGGTTTTAGAATAAATTTAATGATAGGGAAGAATCATCTTGGACCATCTTCTGGAATATTTACTTAATGAGATACAGAAAAACCTCATCTATAGCGTTCTCATTTTTAAGGCAATCTCATATGATCCTGAAGATATTATTATAATTAAGTTCTAGGGTCCATATGAATGAAAAGTCCTGGTAAACTGGACTCCTTGTAGATAAATTCCAAAATCATGACTGAATACTTTCTGTATATGGGACTATACAAGAATGAGATGCTACTAATGATAATTTTTCTTTTCCTTGTAGATCATAAAACTTGGTTGAAATGAGAGCTAGAAAAAAACTACACATAATCAAATACAATATGATGAGCCCTGGCTGGCATAGCTCAGTGGATTGAGCGCGGGCCTGCGAACCAGATGATCACGGTTCGATTCCCAGTCAGGGCACATGCCTGGGCTGCAGGCCAGTTCCCATCAGGGGACGCACGAGAAGCAACCATACATTGATATTTCTCTCCCTCTCTCCTTCCCTTCCCCTCTGAAGATAAATAAATAAAATCTTTAAAAAAATACAATATGATGAGATGGTAGGAATGGAAAAACTGAAAGTAATCACTTACACCTGCTTCTGTTTACAGTCAAGACTGACAATACATTCAAGGAATAGAGTAACTTGGTAAGGGCAAGGTGAGTCATTGGCTAGCATCAAATTTGAACTGGGTCTTGAACTGTTGGTCAGTTTCAAAAGTGACTGACATACTTAATTAGAAAAGAACTCAATCGGCAAATGTACAAAGTAAAGTACGTAAAAGATCCATATAAGAGATAATAATCCAGAGGTAATAAGGAAAGATGCCAGGGAGAATAAAAGGATGACCTAGGACAACAATGAAGAAAACTGTTCAGGGAAAGAACTTTAAAAAGAAATTTCCATGAGCCAAGAAAGTGCTGTGATGAAAACAGTGGGTTTTTTTTTTTTTTTTGGCTTTTTACAGGTGAAACAGGAACCCAAGATTATTGGAGACAGATGATTGCTAAGAATTGGAGAAGCAAGATTTAGGAGATGTTTGGAGACTCCTACGGTACAGATGTTACACTATGGAACAGCAGCCGGTAAAACAAATCTCTGAAATTTGTGTGTATGGGCTGTTGTTTTTGTTGTTCTTGGGGTTGTCTATTTGCAGGAAATGTTTTACACTCATACGTTAACTCAGGAAAAGTAAGTCGCTGCTTCTGTCACAGTAGACATGGAATGGAATCTGTGCTCATCACTTCTTATTGAGACTTTTATTTCATATGTAACAAGACAGACTTTGGAGATGAGATGTTATTAAAGTATTGTTTTAGGTTGCTGGAGGAACACTATGGAACTATTGTGATAACTCCTACTGCTGTATGGTTTTATTTAATCACATTCTAAGATCCAAAATCTGGAAAGAATTTGTCAAGGTAATTTACCTTGAGATTGGATCAGAGAAAGACACTATTGTCCTTAAATTAAATTACAGAATATATTATAAAAGGGTGAGCTTAACACTCCATTCAACTTTTTTACTACCATACTATCAAAGTAACGATTGCATATTTAGCATTCACAGTGTGAAAGGTGCTGAATAACATTCTTTTCAAAAATAGCAAATGACATGTCCTCAGATGCAGAAATCTGTAGAAATGCTATGTAAATATTTGAGGTAAGAATTTGGACTGAAGTGTTTAGAAAAGGGGGATGAGATATTTAAACGAGACAAATGGCTTAGAGGCTTAATGGAAACAGATGGGCAGCAATTAGAGGGAAAGCTGAGCAGGAGCACTAGGGCAGATGTCCCCGCCGGAGCAGCGGAGCGGCGCAGAGAGGGAGCGTGGCAATGGGAGGCCGAGGCGGGCTGAGGGGAACTTGCTTACTGTGGCTCCCATGGAACCGTACTGCTAAGCAAAAAGGTAACTACACTAAGATGAGATACAGGATTTTAAGATAGGAAAACAGCTTCAGCAGTTTTATCAGATGAAAGTCACCTGTAAGTCGTGGTATCTGTATCATTTTTCTTTCTCTCTCCTGCTTCCCACTTTCCTCCCTGTCATTCTTTCTGTTCACTTCTCACTAAAAGTCAGGCTTTGTTTTATAGCTTTGTCATTTCCTTCATTGTATTAGAAAGGGCCACAGACTTCCACGCAACTCCAGTCTTGGGTAGATAGGGTAAAGGGTGGGGGGAAACCCTGTTCTTAAAAGGATGGAGTGGAAGGGGACTGGCTAATAAAATTTATTTTACCTTTTTCATGTTCAGGAAGTCTAAAAAAACTAAATAGTGCAAGAAGTGGTGGGCGTGTTGCTGATATGGCTTAAGAATTTCCCAGGTACACATTCAGGGGCAACAGGTTGTATTCCCAGCTTGGGGACTGACTTTTCACTAGGATAAGGGGGCAGGTGGGGAAGGCGCAGAACTGTGGTGTTACTACATTATTTGGTTTATTCTGATTATATTTAATAATTACACAGTGATATTTAAAATACACCATACTTATGATTTGTATTTGATGTTTCCTTTTTTGAGGCTATCATCTAAGTGGCCTGAGGCATTAGTATTTTGACAGAAAATGTTTGGCATACTTGTAACTGTTAACCTTTAAAATCTTCAAACATGTATCTTGACCACTAAAACCCTAACTGAAATCGTGTTATGTCAAATAAGATAAATAGAACAAGAAACAGTGTTCATGAAGAATGAAAATATTTGGGAGGAAAATAAATCCTTATAATTGCTCACTGGTGTTTGGGGGAAAGCAAATGCTTGCTCTTAAGGAGAGCACCTTACTTTAATTATGGAAATTCTTGCTTTTATTGGTAATGGAAAAGACCCCGAAGTTTCCAAAACACATATCAATCAAATTACAATAAATATGTATGTATCCTGAAGTAGAATAAAGAATTTTAAATGTTAAAATAAATATAACTTATAATTGAAATAAAGTAAATGTTAGAAATTGCCCAAACTTGGTAATTAGCGCCAAATATCTTCACCGAGAACGTAGCCAAACACATTTAAATTTATATCAGAGAGAGTGAGACATGTTCAAACACATGCCCAAAATTAAGTGACCAAAATCCTTGAAGGAGCATGAATTTTCAATTTCAAAAACTTTGGACTGAGATACTGTATAGGACTCATCATGTGGCAGAAAAAAATCGGGCTGAAATTCAGGCGCCTCGATTTTAGAGTACCCTTTTCTCTCATCACTACTCTAAAACTATGCTTTCCCTTACGTATACAATGAAAGCTGTGGATGAAATAATGGGAATTCTCTTTCAATTCTCATACTTAATGAATCTACAGAATCTTCTAGAAATAAGAGAATGTGTATTCTCAATCTAACATTACTGTCCAAAATTCAATTCTTTCCAGGATTCAAAATGTATATACTATGATCTAATTTTTAAAAGAATATTTATCAAAAAGAGTATGTTTGCACATAAAAAAATTCTGGGAGACCATACACCAAAATGACAACATTTATTTTATCCATCAGATACTAATCATCGTGTGCTCTGTACTGCACTCTTCACTGTGGCCACAGTGCTGAACGAAAGGGTATGGGCCCTGCCTTTGTAAAGCATTTGGACTGGTGGCTACCCCTCTGGGAGACAGAATTTTCTTCTTAATCTCATTTCTGGAGTTGCTACATGTAACACTTTCATAGTAAGAGAAAGTTACTACTTAAGCAAATCCCATAGTTTTCAAGTATCACATAATGTAGTCCTACTATATCTTTGCAGTGATCTACAAAAGAATACTTAGAGCTGAATGTCTCCAGGATTTTAAGCAAAACCAAGTCAAGAGCTCAAATCTATTCTCACAAGCAATGAGTTTTATAAATTTGATTGATTTATCATTGTACCAGATCTTGGTGGCCAGCTGACCAAAGGAGCCAGGTCAGAAGCATCATCAGACAGCTCACGATTCAGGATTCCGTCTACAAACTTAGGCCATTCTTGTCAGTAACTGGTCATGAAACTCTTGTAAGTAACTGGTCATGAAACTAGTCATGAAATCCAGAAGAAATTTCAAGTAAAACTATTACAGACAAACCTCAATAGCCCTGTGTCCAAAAGTAAATAGTAAAAACTTCACAGTGCTACACATAATGATGGATTAGGTCCTCAACTTCAGTAGCCTCTCTGATGAAGCCCATCTTATGTCCAAAACCTTTCGGGGGGCTTCACAGCATGGGTCTCCCAATCAGTTTTCCTCTAGTCCTTACTCGTTATTGACCCCTGTTTAGTCTTGTATGCCTCATAGTTCTCCTTTGTTGCCTCATAGTTCTCTTTGTCTAAGGACCCATTTTGGAGAAATGGGACTTCCTCCTGACACCTGCAGCCGTTGGGCTTTCCAGCCAGAGAGTGCTTTCTTCCTCGTTACATGTTTGCCCTTTCCTAAGTTTCTTTTCATAAGTTTCTTCTTCTAAATCACCTATAAACCTATATTCCACATGAATTTCACCTGACTGGCAATTTAGAAATGATTGTTATTGTGCTACTATGATTATTTTTTCCATTCTGACAATACATGTTTTCCTAGATCTTTTTATTATTCTTTTGATCATTATAATTATTGATGTGATTATTAGTAATCTATTCCTACTTAATATTTAAAAGCAGACATACCTACATGCAGTATAATAATTACAGATAAAAGAAGTACATATTAATAAGTGTATTATTGAGGATAGCTTAGGTAATTACATCAGAAAAATATTTTTATTTTTTAATAATCTAGGTGGGATTATACCATTTCAATAGGCAGTTTTATGTAATATTTCATGATTCTGGAAAATTCAGGACAACATACTTGAAATAGCATTGGTTTGTTAATCTGTAGAACTGGGTCCTAAACATTCTTTCTTTTTTAGTGTCCTATGGTCTCTGTAGTGGTAATTTATTATTTTGTACCTAGGCTGCATTCATCATGCTATAGTTTAAGCCTGTGTCATGATATTTTATAATCAGTGAAACTAATCTCTATTTTTATCTATAGTTTTCAAGTTATATTAGGTTAAAATTATCCCTCAGGTGACTTACCACTAACTTTTTAATTTATCTTAACAAAAAGTTTTTACATTTCACAATACAAAGCTCTTTTATAGACACAAAGCCAAACTAAATATTATCTCTGCCTTCAGGGAAACTTTAATCTAGCTGGGGAAATTAAGCGAATAATAATAACCCAAAGTTAGTTATTAACTGAACTTAATCCAAGTGTGTTAGGGTTGTACAGCATCTACTACAAAGTTTAGCACAAACTTCGCATTCATTTAAACATGAGAATATCCAGCTGCTCTGGCTTCGGCAGGCCAGCCCCCACAGATCACCCATTGATTCCGTTGACTGAGCGGCTTTGGAGAGAAGACTCGTTTCCCCTCACCTCTTTGCCCAGCACAGAGTGCGCATTGTAAAATGTCCTAAGTGCTTTCCTCTGATCAACAGCGATGACAGGTAAATTACATGCATTTTACAAATAAAGAAATTAGGACTTGGAGAAGTTCAGTTCTTTACCCAAGTGCCGCAGCTAGAACTCCTTTTGAGTCTAAGTCCTTCCTCTTTTCACTAAAACGTGGTCATGTTTCCCAGTGGTATCACTGCTGTCAGATTCACCAGTCTTTCAGGAATCCTCCAACCAGCCTCCCAGATCCATCCACAGGAACAGTGGAATCTGATCTGTGGAAAATTTATGGAGATGGTCACCTTTTCTACATTTGTAAGTAAGGTATTTCTAGATGAAATGAGAATTGATATCAATTAATAGTCACTGTCTATAATATTGTGTTGTGAAGGATTCTGAACACCTGTTTGAGATCCATAGAAAAAAGGGCCATGATTGGTTGTTGATGTTACTATGGGCATAGAAAGGGGAAGTAGTTATATACATCTCATGTATTCTTTCATCCCTAACCATCTGTAGATAGAGTTTATTATACATTTTATCTACAATATAATTTTGCTGATTTATGGTAACTTTATTTTTTGTTATAATCCATGCTATAATTACCATGACACCCTGTTTTGTCCTCCTTTATCACACAGCATACTAATTTTCCTATTCTTGCTTCTAAAAACTATCTATTTTTTATCATCATTTTTATCATCATTAGGGGAAAGATCCTTAACCTATCTATTATCACTTTGAATAGTTAGATATCATATGGACATAAAGAATCAAAGTTAACATATAGGTGTAAAAAGTAATTTATTGTCACAAAGAATTGAATTATGGTTACCATAGTAACCTTAACTCTGAATGTTAAGGCTTTGTAAAGTAGAAGAACCAACCATAATAGTGCAGAAACAGGGCTTTTTTATGCTTAATAAGCCAGAGATATTATATATCATAATTTTGTGCAATACATTACTTCTACAGAGTAAAAAACCTCCAAGATGGTAAATCAGCAATTTCTAAGGGTTGACTAGCTTCTTTAAAATGTCCTGTGGGAAGAAAAATAATATACTTTCTACTGCAAAGTTTCTATTAAGATACATGTAATAAGAAAAGTAAAAACAAACATTTGGAAATATAAGAATCTTGATAATAAAGACAAATTTCTAATAAAATCATGGGACCCAAGAATTGGTAAGCACCTAGAGATCAGCCCAAAGCAGAAATGTGTTGTATAGATTCCCTAATGCATTGCGGCCAGCCTTGGCTTAAACCTCCAATAGCGATTTTATTTTCTCACCAAGACAAAAATATCTGTTGTTGTATAGATTGAGGTGTTATTATAAAGTTGTACCTGTGAGCCAACAATCTGCCTTCTTTCTGCTTTCACCCACTGACTCCCACTCTGCTCTCTGGAATGACACAGAGTGAAAATAATCCTGTAACACTTGACAGGCCTTTAGAGACTGGAAGACAGCTATTAAGGTTTTTCACTAGTCTGATTCCTCAGGTTAACCTGTTTCATTCAGTTCTTTCAGCTCTTCCTGTAGCTCATAATTTCCTGACACTTCCAGCTTCTACCGGTCGTATTACAGTCTTTCTTGAATTAAGGGGAACAGGTGCTGAATTGATCAAAATAACTTTTCCATGTGTCAGTTACAGGCATTGGACTAATGTGGTCTGAATATCTCAAACTGAAGAGATCTACACTTTTCATAATACCCTTATTAGCTATGTGGTCAACTAAACGCTATAGATGTTTTCGCATAAACTGCTGCCCAGTTGCTCTTTCCTACTGTTTTGTACTTACATATTTGCACTTCCAAGTCTAGGGAGCAGCCCTTTATTCCAGACAAATTTCATCTTGTTGTTTTGGTCTGATGTTTCTGCTGGACATATATTTTGGCAGGACTGGGAAAGAAAGCTTTGGATCTCAAAGCTATTGTTGCCAAGCTTTTAAAATCTAATAATTATGCCTTCTAGTTCCACGGATGAATGTGTTGATCAGGATATACTCAGGAAGGGATTCCTCTGGTCTTCCATGTTTGCCCTCATTCCAGATTGAAACGGAGATAATGATGATACCATTATCTTGCATTTTTATGCCTAGAGACACTTTGTAAAGCCTTTTAAAAGTATGATCTTTTTGAAACCTAACAGCCACCTATAAGATTAACTTACAGCAGTTATATCTTCATTTTACAGATAGGGATATTTACAAGGCCACACATCTACCAAATAGCACAGTTAGGACTAGAAGAAGCCTAATTCTTTCCCTATAGCACTGATGTAATTTCCAATGGGATCCATGCTTACCCTGAGGAAGAAAGCAGGCTCTGTCACAACCAACACAGCTGCCATTGAGATCCAGACAGCATCAGCAAGACAGGAAGATCCTCAGTATCTCTCAACCTAGCATTACTCCATCCACGATAAAGTAATGAATACTTAGTAATGAATACTCTAGCCATCACTGTTTTAGTTATGAATGTTAAATAAGCTGTGAAAACACCTGGACATTTATCCCACCTGTGTTACCAGCTTATCTATCAGCCTAAGGTCATTGTACACCAGTCTTAACATTTCATAACTATCAATCTAGTGACTCTTAAAATATAATCAAATATTTAGGAATGTTTTATCCTTAAAAAATGTCATGGAAAATCTTATATTTTTTCCTAAATATTAATCATTTACATAATAATTTGTTCTACCATTTCATAACTCACAGGTTTTTCCTTCTATAAAATGGGGGTATTATTTTTCAAATTCCAGGAACCTTTGTAGGACTCCGTGGGGTTTTTTGCGGGGGGGATTGTAAATAGGAGATCTTAGATAACTGATGAAGGTTTCAAAGTCATCCTGCAATGACACTTTATCTGCTTCTGGAGACTCAGATTCATTTGTAGTTATCGGAAGTTTTATATTCCCTGTTTGCATATCTTGTTTTATAATTAATTCTACAATATATTGATTTTCAGTTTTTATTTGGAAACTTTGCCATTTTGTAGCAAATATAGAAGCAAACAGGTTTTGAATACTACTTGTGACATCTAGAAGCCTGACACTATTTGCTTCTAATGATGTATTCAACTGCTCTTGTTATTCTCCCTGATCTAAATACAGCTTCAAAGTCATATGAGGTGTTTCTGGTAACTTTTTTCAAATACTTAGTTTATTCGGGCTTTTAATCTTTCTGATGTTATTTCAAGAAGTTTATGCTTCTCTTTTCAATGTGTCTTATTTTTGAGTCTCCTCAATTTTTACACATACATCTTTTTTAAAAAGATGTTAACTAGAAATCTCCTGCAGTGACATGATATTGTATCTAAGAGAACCCTAAAGCATCCACACTCACATAAAAAAATACAAGAACCAGTAAACAAATTCAGTAAAGCAGCAAGATACAAAATAAATATCCAGAAATTAGTTGCATTTTTGTACATCAACAATGAACTATCAGAAAGGGAAACTAAGAAAATAATCCCATTTACAATTGCATCAAAAAGAAATAAAATGCCTAGGAATAAGTGTAACCAAGGATGTAAGAGACCTGTATTCCAGAAATTATAAGACACTGAAGAAAGAAATTGAAGATACAAGTAAGTGGAAGTATATACCATGTTCATGGATAGGAAGAATTAATATCATTAAAATGTCCTATAGACTTATAGGTTCAACACAATTCCTATCAAAATACCAATGGTGTACTGTACAGGACTAGAACAAAATACTCTAAAAATTTATAAGGAACCAAAAAAAGACCCAAATAACCAGAGCATTTCTTGAGAGAGAAGAACAAAGTTGGAGGAATAAGGCAATTTGATATCAACCTATACTACAAGGTTGTAGTAATCCAAACAACATGGTATTAGCATAAAAAACACTCAAATACATCAATGGAATAGAATAGAGAGCCCAGAAGTAAACCTATGACTTTATAGCCAATTAATATTTGACAAAGAAGGCAAGAATACACAATGGGGTAAAGTCAATCTATTTAATAAATGGTGTTGAAAAAATTGGACAGATATGTGCAAAAATTAAACTTGACCACCACCTTACAACATACACAAGAATGATTTTAATATGGATTAAAGACTTAAATATAAGTAGTGAAACCATAAAAATCTGAGAAGAAAACATAGGCAGTAAAATCTCAGACATTTCTCATAGCAGTATTTCTTCTCATATATCTCCTCAGGCAAGAGGAACAAAAGATAAAATAAACAAATGTGATTATATCAAAGTAAAAAGCTTTTGCACTTCAAAGAAATCATCAACAAAATGAAAAGACAATCCACTGAATGGGAGAATATATTTGCCTATGATACATCCGATAAGGGATTAATATCCAAAATTTATAAAGAACTTATAAAACTCAACACCAAAAACAAAAAACAAATGATCCAATTAAAAAGTGGGCAAAGTCCCTGAATAAGCTCTTCTCCAAAGAGGACACACAGATGGCCAATAGACATATGAAAAGATGCTCAAGTCACTAATCAAGGAGATGCAAATTAAAACCACAATGAGATATCACTTCACACCTGTCAAAATGGCTATCAATAAATCAACAAGTAACAAGTGTTGGCGAGGATGTGGAGAAAAGGGAACTCTAGTGCACTCTTGATAGGAATGCAGACTGGTGCTTCCACTGTGGAAAACAGTATGGAGTTACCTCAACAAATTAAAAATGGAACTGCCTAATGACCCAGCAATTCCACTTCTGGTAATATATCTGAAGAAACCGAAAACACTAATCCAAAAGAACATATGTACCCCTATTTTTGATTACAGTATTATTTATACAATAGCCAAGATATAGAAGTAGCCCAAGTGCCTATCAGTAGATGAATAGATGTAAAAGCTGTGATATACTTACCCAATGGAATACTACCAGAAAGAAGGAAATCTTGCTTTTTGTGACAGCACGGATAGACCTGGAGAGTATTATGCTAAGTGAAATAAGCCAGTCAGAGAATGACAAGCACCATATGATTTCACTTATATAGGGAATCTAACCATCAAAATAAACTAACAAACAAAATGGAAACAGACTTATAGATACAGAGAACAGACTGACAGCTGTCAAGAGAGGGGGGTTGCTGGGCTGGGTGAAGGCTGGGTGAAAACAGGGTGAAAAAAGTGAAGGAATTAAGCAAAGAACAGACAAACAATTTACGGACACATACAACAGTATGGTGATTACCAGAGGAAAGGCGGTGGGGGAGGTAGAAGAGGGTAAGGGGGAGATAAATGGTGATGGGAGGAGACTTGACTTAGGGCCTTGAAAATACAATATAATATGCAGGTGATCCATTATAGAATTGTACACCTGAAACCTATATAATTTTATTAACCAGTGTCACCCCAATACAGTCAACAAATGTTAAAAAGGAAGCTCCTTATACATACTGATATTTTACTAATGCCTCCTTGTTTCCTTTTTCTTTGAGATATTTCATTTTTAGTGCCATTCACAGATGTCCAGCCCTCAAAAATATTTTTAAAAAAAGGAAAAAGAAATCCTTTACCTACTGTATGCCATGTATTATTGTAAAGTCCTTATGTAAGAAGCACGCCTGTCTTTTCACTGAAATTTTTGAAGTCTGTTTTCCTACTTCATTACTTTTATGGTCTTTGAGTTACTGGCAAGTACAAATTAGCCAGAAATATTGCCAGGGGAACCTTCATGCTACAGACAAACTGTTGTGATAAATGAGTTTGACCACATGTTTTCCTCTTTGGTTTAAGCAGAAAGAGTCTGGGGAAATACTCTTCCCAATCCACACAGACTTCCTATGTAGGAAAAAGCTTTGGCAGCACCAAACGGGATGGGACACGTCTTTGTAAAAGTAAATCATTATTTAGTGAGGTTCGATTGCTACTATCAGTATCTTAGAATTATTATTCATGTCAGTATCTTAGAATTATTATTCCATGTGGTAGAAAATTCAAGACGTATATGAAAATTATTAAATTCCCAGTGTATGCAGATTTGATATTTTCAGGCATTGGTATCTTATATTTATTAAGACCTAACTAATTTGTCTTATGAGAAACCCTAACCCATAGAAATAAGCCCTTTCATTGTGGATTAGCTACTGGGGGAGCTAATCAATACAGTGATGCTAACCAGACACCAGTCTGCTAACATAAAGGGCTGCTTCCACCAGCGTCACCTGGGAACCTTGACAGTTGGTGACCAAAGGAAACCGTGACCTTGGCAAGTAAAAAATTCATTTTGTTTTCTCATAGCTTTTGTGTACACAGTGTCGTGATTCTGGGCCTCTAGATTAGAATATCCTATTCCCGTTTATCTCATCATTCAGGTTCTTTCCAAAATAAGGTATTTTGAAAATATGAAGAGAAACAAGTAAAAAATGTGAAGAAAACCAACATGTTAAAGCCTCATAAAAATCTCTTTGTTATCCCCCCCATTCCAGAATTAATAACATGCCAGAACTGTATATTCTTAACTCACCTGGAGTGATAGCAACAACTAAAGCATTAACCAAGATTTCTCCTTCATAAAGTACCTTTACATACGCTGTCTGACTTGATCCATAACAACAGCCCTGTGAGGGAGGTGTGACTGTTCCGATGGTATGGATAAGAAAACTGATGTTATTAGTGTCATTTACTTGCCTCAAGAGAAAAAGCTAGTTAGTGACAGTACCAGGATATCCCAAATCACCTCCATTTCAGAGAGAGTACTCTTTTCACTACATTACAGCTGTGAGGAAATTTATAGTTTCTTTAAAAATTCTTTTCGAAGAATTCAAAGAAGAAATAGAGGCACAAGTCATTGCAGTGTAGGTCTGGGATACTGATGTTAGACGAGGGCAGACCTAAATAGAAAGGCCTCAACCAGAAAAAAAATTAAAGAACTGTTTGTTACACAGAATTAAATGGTAACTATCCAATGATAAGAATGTCAATGGCCCAGGCTCTAGAATTTGTTCTTATTCTCAACTGGTGTGAATTCTAAAATTAATGCAAAAGTCTGATTAGGATCTTTGATTGCTGAGAAATAGTTCATTGAGCCTTATGAGTAAATTAAAAAGAGTACTGGAAGGTGAAAAAAGAGAAAAGATATAGTAGTTTACAGTTGTTACACTGGAGAAATGGGGAGACAAAAACTTTTCTACTTGAACGTTTTATCCTTTGTAGTACACTATATTTTTTTGTTTGCCAAATATTCTGAGTTCCTTCCCTGCACTGTTCCCTGTGGGAGGCATATACATTGCTTTCCTATTGCACTTAGAGATGTTAAACTTAGAATTGCATGTCTGCCTTCTGAACAGAAGCTTAAGAGCCAACACATACTTTGCCATGTCTCTTTTCTCTGTCCTAAGAACAGCAACATCCAGAGAAAGCTCACACCTTCAGTCTGCTTCCTAGAGATGAGAAGATATAAAGAACCACAACTACCTTGCAGTGAACACATACCATGAGTGAGGAGCATTAGTGGTTGAACCACTAAAATGTCTGGGTTGTTTGTTACTACAGCATTACCTATAGTATCCTGACAGGTAGATTCCTCCTAAGTGTTTGTCCTAAAAGAACTGTATAACTAGTGAAATGCACACTAATTCAGCCTTACAATAATGATTGTCCTGTTCATTTATTTCTTTTTAAAAATAATAGAGGAAAATGACATGGGATTTAAATATTTCTGAAGAATATGATGCCAGTAATTAGAAACTGGGAAACTGAAGTGATACATTATCAAATGTGTGAGAAATATCTAAATATATGCAAAGTAAGTAAGGATAAGGTGAAAAGTCACAAAGTTTGCACATTGTTGGTACTTAGTCATGACAGACGCAGCAGTGGCAAGGTTCTTCAAAAGCCAAGTGTCCCATTGAACAGAGCAACAAATATAGACGTTTTTAAAGTAGAGTTAAAAATTTTCCCAGAAATTCCCCTAGTTTTAAGAGTCTTTTCCAATAATCTTTTTACACTTTAGAGTTTCCCCAATAATTCTAAAACTGTGAGTTTTTTAAAACCAAAGGATCCTGTTTTGCTTAAATATGATATATTAAAACTGTATATCACAGGAAATTAGTTAATATTTTATCTTTAGTGGTATTTTTTTTTACAAGAAGTGTTTTATGTCTAAACTGATAGTTTTGCTAGTGGTCATTTACTTGAGTTTCATTTGTGTGTTCTCTATGTAAAGAATAGCTGTTGGTGTTTTTATCTCACTATTAAAATCAAAAACGTATTTCTTTATTTAAGATGATGGCATTATTTTACTTCAGATGTGTTTCTTTGAGACTTGATTTGAAGCTCATAAGTCCATCTGCTGCTTGACCCCCATGTCATACACTGCATCCCCACATCAACAACGCCTCAGAGCATCTCTCTCCGTTGGTGATTCAGAGCACTTCCTACAATCTCAACTTTGTATTCTGGGCACTTAAGGGTTCCTGTTACAATACTAACAGTTTAGTCAGGAGCTGATACTATCAATACCAGAGTGAAATCATTTGCCACATCTACAAGGTGTATTCTGAGGGTATATTTTGCTAAAGGTGGAAAAAAGAGCCTGAAGTATGAACATACCCAATTACTAGCTCATTCCCCTCTCTCTCTCTCCCTCTCCCACTCC
>PVKM010026139.1:0-19590 GCA_004027735.1 Carollia perspicillata | reverse complement strand
AGTTCTCCTTTACTATTTGTTCAAATAAGTTTTCCACTTGTTGCTCTTCCTCTTCCCTTTCTGGTACTCCAATAATTCGGATGTTGGAACGTTTAAAGATGTCCTGGAGGTTCCTAAGCTTCTCCTCATTTTTTTGAATTCTTGTTTCTTCATTCTTTTCTGCTTGGCTGTTTGTTTCTTCCTTCTGGTCCCCTCCACTAGGCGGGCTCCTTTGATGCCTCTGACAGCAACTCTCTGAAATTCACAACTTTGGTTGGTGATGAGAATTGTGGTCCCTGTGTCCTTAGCGGTTGTTTTGGCCCCTGTAAGAAAATTGGTTTGGGCTATTGAGTAAAGGATGGAGTGAATATGCAATAGCTGGCTGGAGTGAAAAGCTGTGATTGGTTTAAGCTGAATTTGCTCTTTAGCTCTATATTCGCTGGCAGTGCCTTTCAGCTTCTACCATGCGATAGCAACAGTGATTCACGGGTTGTGGCTCCTCGAGGCTGTGAGCTCCCTTACGACAGGCCCAGTCCTTGGTCATCCTTGCGCTTGCACATAAATCATTTCCAGCACATGTGACTCCCCAGAAACTGTCAGATGGAAGGCTGCATGAGCGAGACTCTATGCATGGTGTTGGATGATCATTAGTGATGTTGCTTTAGGGTACTCTCATGAAGTTTTGATTATGAAGATTCATAAATGCACACAAGAGGAAAGAGAACAGTGTGACAAATCCCCATGTAGCCATCATCTAGCTTCAACAGCGGTCAGGTCTTGGCCAATCTTGTCTCATCTGTAACGCTAGCATTCCTTTCGCCCATCAGACTATTTTGAAGAAAACGTGTGGGAAAGATTTTGACATGTATGTGCAGATAATTCACATACAAACACATAAATCATAAATCATACAAATCATACAAACACACGGCTTATTTTGCATTGTCACCCTTCAAGGGATGGTCACTAACAGCAAGCTGTATGTGGCATTTTAATGCTGCTGATTGAAAGAGGCAGAGTCCCTGCGTGTTTGGACCCTGTTTTGACTACACAGAACCAGGCTTTTCCAGGCTTTTCCAGGCTCTCGGAAGATTCTCGTTGTTCCTCAGCCAGTGGAACTCAACTACCAACTAGGTATAATTTCAGCATCAGAGCCTCGGAGCTTGTTAATTCGTTCACTCATCCCTTCTCTGGGGATGAAGTGCTTGTCCTGTAGGGATAGCGTTCAAGAAGGACCATAAATTCTTGGTTCATTCAAACAGTGTTGGCTCAGTGTCTCCTATGTCACTGGCATGGAGATTTGAATGGACGTGAAGGAGACACAGCCCCGGCTCACACGGGGCTCACCACCCACTGTTTCTTATGGTGGAAGGACCTCTGTAAGACATCATTTATTGTACAATTTAAATTGAGTGATCATATAGGAGGTCTACAACTTTGAAGATACTATTTACTTATGTTAGTATATCATTATATCAACAAGTTTCATTGTAATTTTTAGGCTTAAAAGCTGATAGATTCTGAAAAGAGATTCACCCTAAAGCCAGTCAGGATGAAATGATAACTGAGCATCTGACAATGAAAATAACATGAAATACACATTACAGATAGCGCAGTGTTTTCTCATCCACGCAGTAAATGCCAAGGTATATTTTAAAGAATGCTGCTCTCTGTGCTACCCGGGCAGAGTAATAGTATATGACCATGGTTTTAAAAAACCTGTTAATAGTCCAACTTTAATAATATAGTGAAAAGAAAGACAGCAAGGAACAATACATCATTACAACCACTAACGTGTCAGGAGAGATATGAAGAGTAAGAATCTCACAGGGAAAAAAAAGAATTAACACGATTGTGGCCACTGGGTTGCTTTTAACTAGTTCACTAGTAATTGAAGTAGCTAATTGCTGAATGGGTGAGTTGTCCTTATTCAGCCTGTACCGTTACCATGACAACAGAACCCTTCATCTTCCTTAATATACATTGAATTTTTAGTACATACAATTTAAGCATTTGATTTTCTCCCAAGTTAGCTGATATGCATGCAGAATCTTGCTAACCTAATTAAGAAACTGATGTCATGTGAAGATGGTACCTAGGATGCAAGTGAAAAAGAGAAGGCACCTTGTTAGTGATAGATCCATGTCAAAATTGAGAAGTGCCAGGGTTTGACTGAGGCGACAATGATGACTTGAACGAAACTGAAGATCTCTCATTTTCTCTCATATTCCAGTGCCTTTAATTTCCCCTATCGTCCCTATAGCTTGATTGTGTTCATTATTATGTGCTGGGACCTATGCAGCTGCTAAACGTACAGATATGAAAAGGTTGTCCCTGTTTCTCATGAGCCAACAGACTAGTGGGGAAGAATCAACTAAATTACTGTCTTGGGTCATAAATTCTTAACTAAGTGTGCTGTGGGGGGACCCTGAAGGAGTGGCTAACTCTGCCTCCACTACTTGGCCGGCCCCCTAGGGGTTTCTATTCTGGTAGGAGATAGAAGTTTCCCGAAGAGGTCACACCTTACACTTTCTGTTTTGTTGGAAGTGAACACAAACCGTAGTCATTACTGGTTGCAGTAGGCTGCATAGCGGCCCCCCAAATCTACCATATTTTGTCATCTATAGTGCACACTTTTTTGCCCAAATTTTTGAGGGAAAGATAAGGATGTGCATTACGTGTGCATATAATGATTACAGCCTGTGGGTATAATCATCCCATGCATAATGAGCACACAAACGTGGGTGTGCATTATACATGGCAAAATACGGTATGTCCAAGTCCTAACCCTAGTACCTGTGAACGTGACCTTGTTTGGAAATAGGGTTTTTACAGATGTGGATAAATCAATGATTTTGAAATGAGATCATCATTATTTAGAGCAGTCTCTACGTCCAATTGTGAGTCTTCTTGTAAGAGAAAGAGAAGACATAGAGACAACCAGAGAGAAGAAAGTGTGTGAAAATAGAAGCAGAGATTGAAGTTAATGCAACTCCAAGCCAAAGAATGCCAAGGGTTTTTTCAGCAGCTACCAGAGCTTGGAGAGAAGCAACAGAAAGAATTTATTCTTTCTCAGAGAAGGGAGGTCAGCCCTGCCCATAACTTGATTTTGGAATTCTAGCCTCTGGAAATGTAAGAGAATAAATTTCTGTTGCTTTAAGCCTCCAAGTCTCTGTAATTTGTTACAGCAGCCCTAGGAAGTGAACACACTGTTCAATTAAAAAACTAATAAAGAAAATTGAAATCACCTACAATGAAAGTTCTCCATTCAGCCGCAACATAAAACTGGCACATTCCTCTCCAGACAAGTTTAATAAAAGAGCAAATGTTTATTTTCACAAGGCTGACAAGCCTTGAAACATCCCGAGGGCTTTCAGAGGAAAGAGAAATTCGATTTGTTCTCCAGGCTGGTTGACAATAGTGGAGCAGCAGGTGAGGCCGGTTGCCACAGAGCAGTGCCACACACCTGTTTAGAAGCGTTACCATCTCAGGTGGCCAAAGTTAAACACAAGTGCCTGGAATGACACTGTATCAACAAAGTCACAGGAAAGAAAAATCCCACCCCTGAGTCCCCATTCCTGCACCACACTTAGTGGAGAATTTGAAATGTGTTCGTGGCACGTGCCCCAGGTGACAGAAGTATCTGCTCCCATGATGGCGTTCCCGGCAGGCAGCCTCTCAGGGGAGCCCAAATGCCTGAAGCTGGCAAAGGGCCCAGGTGTCCTGCCCAGCCTCCAACATGTGCCTCTGAACCTGGCGTTTAACTTTGCAGGGCTACATTTCTTCAATGAAATGGGGGAAATTATTCCCCCGACAGGAGCCACTGCTCACGGGCCTCCTCGAATGGAGGGAAAAGCAGCTGTATTTTCCTTCAGTGGTTGATTTGTTTTCTTCTAATACTTTAATTGATTGATTTGAGAGAGAGAGAGGCAGAGAGAGAGAAACATCAATTTGTTGTTCTACTTAATTGTGCATTCATGGATTGCTTCTTGTATGCGCCCTGACCAGGAATCGAACCTACAACTTTGGCGCATTGAGACGACACTCCAACCAACTGAGTACCCTGCCAGGGCCAACCTGAAAATCTAAAATCAAATGTTTTTTTTCCTTTTACTTTAATGGTTTGAGATTGAGCCACATCATGGTGAGCTTGTAGCAAATGTGCTGGGTCTTTGGCACACTTCTTGTGTACTATGTATTGTATACTATTTTCAGTGTTGATGGCTAATATTTGTGGAGCATTACTTCATTTTAGGCACTGTGCTAAGTATTGACTGTATTTCTTGATTGTCTATCTTACAGCAACCCTGTGTGGGTTACTGCACTGCACAAAAGGAAACGGAAGCTTTGAGTGTCCCGTCACTAACTCAAGGGCCCCCTCTGTTAGGGAGTGGAGTTGCCAGCCTGCCCTTGGATTCAGATCTCATGGCATTTCCAATTTCACAAAACATGAGTGCTAACGCCTGTGCCTTGCTTTTTAAAAAACCATTGTCCTTTACCCTGATTTTCTCCTTTATTAGTTATTTGTGCTGTTGTTTTCCATGTATATCTTTTAGCTACTTCATGAATTTTGAGGAACAGTTTATAAAACTAATACATGTGCTGTAAGGGTTACTCGAGATAACAGGTAAACTCCATTCCCATTTCTGGCCCATTAAAGGCGCAGAGTAAATACAGGGTTCAACATAAATAATGACCCTGTTTTATTACAAAATCTTTTATTACAAAATCCTTTATTACAAAATCATAAGCATGTAATTCTGTAACCTAACAATATCATAGTCAAGCACACCATATGATATATTAGGTGAAATGTTCAAATTAAGCCTATAAATTATTACACCTGTATTCTTACCCTACCAACAACATTCAAGTAGGCCTTACTTCTGCCGGACCCTACATAGTCCTTCCGGCTTCCCTCCGTGCCCACCATCACCACCTCCCCGGTCCAGTCCTGTCTCCTTCTTTCTCCTTTCAGGCAACGCAATGAATTGATCGCAAGTGACATGGCAGAAACAATAATAATGCATTGTGAGTCTATAATTAGATATCCTAAAATGAATCAAATTTTCATTTAAACACTATTTCTATATTTTGTCTCTTATACTTTTTGACTTAATTATGTAAGTATAGTATCTAAGGCCCCTTTAAAGGTCTTGTAAAAGAATTTTGGGGGGAGGACTGGTGGAAGGGAATCTTTCTTTGACATTAACATTTCTCTTCCTTTTTCATTTTTTGCTTTCCTTGTCTGTAAAATAGGATTGATAATAAATAATTAATTTAGTGATAAGAGGATATGTTAACTTCATATTTGGCACCTTTAATAGCGTAGTTTCATAAATAATATAAATGTTACCTGCCTCTCTTCTTCCCTGAGAATATCTTATTATTATTATTATTTTGAAATTGTTTTTAGTCCAAATAAGTTAATAGGCAGAAGGCTTTTCTTCAGGACTATTTTTAGTTTTTTGAGACTAGAAATAACAAGTTAGAGTTTGGAATAAAAGAAAGACACTTAAAATTATCAGATGCCTTGCCCTTTAGGTTGTACTAAAATGTGTCATACTTAATTTGAGTTTTACATGCTAATTACCTTAATAATTAACTGTCATAAAATGAATTATAAATTAAGAGTTTAAAAATGTGTACCGATCCTAAGTATCATCTTTGCCGATGTATGTAATTGCCCAGACCTGGGCCTGGATTCAGCAGCCTATGCAAATCACTGGAGTGGCTTCTGAGACGGGGGCTTCAAGTCCTGAAGGGCTGGCTGGGGCAGGGGAGGCAGCAGCACTATTCACTGGCACCAGCTTCCTCACAGAGCTGCACCCACTTTCTCTGGTGATGAGGGGCCTCCCCAAAGTTAATTCCCAGAGAATATTTCATTACTTGGTTTGGTTTCAATTACGTGTTGGTCTGAACCTTAACATGACCTTGCCTGTGTCATTAAATAGTATCTGTGGTGAGGTCTCTGGGACATTTTTTATGAACAGGTGGATTGTATCACAAGTAAATTTATAAATCTTTAGCCCGGGAGAGGAGTTCATATTTCTGTGTTATAGATCTTGTGCTCATTACCAAGCAGGATGTATATGCTATTTGCACTTTATGAAGTATTAGTACATTCTGTGAAATACTGTTAGGCCATTGGGAGAATCTATTGAAATTCTAACCTCTGTTCAAATGCTAAAAGTTGCAGACTTGGGCAAAGAACTCTAAGTTTGCTGACTGCTAAGGAAATCCTGCTCTGAAAGTTGGCAGGAACTTTGAAGCAAAGGTTCCAATCAGTTGAGTCTTTATCACAGGGAGGGAGCAAGAAGAGACACTTGAACAAAAACTGACAGCGTGGCACTGAGGTGCTGGGGGCAGGCTGCCTGGAGCGGCTCGGCAAGGCTTTCCCGGGGCTTCAGAAAGCAGGGAGGGCCCTAGCCACTTCCAAGGAAAACTGTAGGTCTGCCTGTGATGCACCTTTTATGATATGTGAGTTTTGATTTGTTTCCTTTACACGTGTCTTGTAGGGCACCGTGGAGAAAAAGAAATAGAGATTTGGAGAGAAAAGGAGAAGAGAGAAACAGAGTGAGCACTGCACTAGAGACTGTATACACTGAAAAGTGTACACACATTAGAAATATGTCAGGAGATATTTGTGGTACAATTATGGTACAAACGGTATGATTAGGTACATTGCTAGTATGTGAAATAATGTGTAAACTCTGCTATATGACAAGGATGGAAATTAGTACGAGTTTTCATCAGAAGGAAAAAGGTTTTCTTCTTTTTTGCTTTATTTTTCCATGGTGTCTGTGTGCGATGAGAGATGCTAACTGAACTTAAAGCAGAACCACTTCCCGGTATGTGGGGATCAAACCATCATGAACTTGCACAGCGTGGTGTGTCAACTGCGTCTTAATAGAACTGGAACCAGAGACATGAAAACTGTTTGCAGGCTAATAAATTATTGACTCGAAGAGATAGTGAAATCATTGCCAGAAATATCACTATTTGAGTAGTAAGTGTTAAGGATAAGAAAAAACAGCATTTTGACCAGCACTAACAGATAAGCATGCACAAGATTATTTAACCAACCCTGACTAATAGTGTTCACAGAATGACATGGTTTTCCTTATTAACAAAGTGTGGATAAGCTAAGTAATCTAAAATAGTTAAACAATGCATTAAAACATCGGGGGTTTATCATGGCGATGACGCCTGTGCGCAGTTTGGAAGCATGGCTGTGTCCTCCAGGATTTATCCTGTGGGTTGCATATTGTTTTCAAGACCATTTTACAGAACAAAAATCCAGGGACCTGAGTGGTCTGCTTGAAGTCACACATCCAAGAAAATGTGCCCTGGTGTCTTCACACTGCAGACCGTGCTGGCTTTCCACCAGGCAACGCTGCCTGCCACAGAGTCACACCATGCTGGAGATATTTCCTATTCTGATAATGGACGGCAAATTTGAGAGGGCCATTACACGGTGCTGTCTCCCAGCTGCATTAGGCAGCAGAGAGCCCGGGAAAGGCAGCCCGGTGCTCGCCCGCTGTTGGCAGTCTGTGGAGCCTTAATCAAGTGATCTCTGGAGGCTGCCCTGCCCTGTTTATCTGCTAAGGAGTAATAAAACCTTCCATCTCTCAGGGACGAGTGTTTTAAGGACACACATTAGATCACTTATGAGAAAAGCTTTATGTTCTTTAGAAGAAAGGTACATGGCAAAGTAACATTTTTCACCGTAATCGTCTAATATGTCATAAAAACCAATGCTGGAAAGGTAATTAAGTATGTGGCTTTGACAGACGCATTGAAAGGGATGAAAAACTGATGGAAATAAAAACAGCTACTTTCGTGACTGAAATGGTGTTACTTTAGAAGGGCATTTCTGAGCCCGTGGTTCACAAAGACAGTTCTTTATTAAAAACCAGGTGAGTGTCTGTAGCTCCATTAATTGTGTTCTAAGCTAAAAGCCCGGCTACTGGGAGTAAAATTTGTAACACAAAGCTCAGCAATCTGTTACTATAAAATGGCAGCACCAAGAACCTACAACCAATGAAATATCTGGAAAAAGTCAGGAATGGATCAGGGAAAATGATTCAAGAATTAGGAAGCAGAACCTGTTAGGGAAAGGTTGGAGGGAGAGAGTGAAATAGGAGACAAGGCTGAAGAATGAGAGAGGAGTGGGAGGTGGATGGTGACTGGAGGACAGAATGGAAAGAAATCGGTTTAAGTTATGACCAGAGGGCTGTGGGTAGTGCCCAAGGGAGACCCTGATGCATCTGCAGGGTGTAAGCTACTGAAATGTGCTATTGATCGAATCTGTGGAATCTCTTTTTTTTCTGGAGATATATTTAATAATAGACCACCTTTCCATCTGAGCAAAGTGCTCAAGGCTCTGGATAAAAGGGTGCATTCTATCATACAGTGTGCTGATGCCCTAAGATAATTAAATTTGGGGACAGCCTGTTTCAGTGTGTGGAGTCTGTCACTGGAAGAGCTGTGGTGTTTCAGGACCCCAATCAAATGCTACTCAACCTATTGAGTAAAGGCCTGTCTCAGTCTTAAGAAAATACAGTGCAGTCACTCTTTCTCGTAGTTACAGCATTCTGACTACTTAGCACAGGCAGCAGAAAAGTCTCTCCCATCATCAGTATGTTAGGGAAAGAGTATAGGACCAACCACACGGTATCACCTTTTAAAACACCCTGGTACTGCTAATGGAAAAGTGTATTGGATGCCTTCTTTAAAAATTACAAGAAATTGCCATGGCTGGTGTAGCTCAGTGGGTTGAGCATGGGCCTGCGAACCAAAGGATTGCAGTTCGATTCCCAGTCAGGGCACTTGCCTGGGTTGCAGGCCAGTTCCCAGGAGAGGACACACAAGAGACAACCATACATTGATATTTCTCTCCCTCTCTCCTTCCCTTCCCCTCTAAAGATAAATAAATAAAAAAATCTTTTTAAAGAGTTATAAAAAATTTATGAAATGCAGTAATTATATAGTCTGTGAATATTTCAATGGAATTAATAGACTTTAAAAACACCAGTAGTTAGGGTGAACAAATGATTTGGCTAGAATATTACATAAACATAGTTTTGCAGGGTACATGATATGTCTAATAGGCACTTGAATTACTTAAGATATGCTGTAGAGCAGTCTGAGTTTTAATCTTGTTTTTAGTATTTTTGTTAAGTCAGCATGGAAAACATTTAAAATGTAAGTTTTTTGCTAGTGTTACAAAAAAGATGAGGTCAAGATGAATAATGACTTACACCTCTTATTGAGGTTCTTACTTTTCACCTTACCTCTAGTCTTGGGTTTTCCAGCCAATTCCAGAGCGGTCTCACTTAGCTACCTCCGTCTGCCCTGGACGCAACGGTCGCATCATTTAATCCAGGGACGCGACCTTGATTGTTGGAGGTCACCTGTGTGTCAAATGCTCTTCCCCCAGCACGAGCAACACCTGTTACGATCCTGCCCACTCTTTAAGATCCAACTCCACAAAACATTCTCCAGTTCCCTCCTCACCCCTAATTTGGAGAGAGTTCCCTGACGTGAGCACATGCATGGTACCTAGGATGGCCTGCATCAGAACCTGGCTGCTCATTGTTCCCCATCTTATCCTCAACCTTGGCCCTTTTGGTCAGGATCATTCTGAAGGCCCTGATGTCTTACTTATCCTTGTCTTCTTTGCAAAGACGGCAGTGTTATCTTGCACACGTTGGGTGCTCACTAAATATCCATTGAATCCACTTCCCCTCCAGTCTCTTGTTTGCCCACTGCCTCTACAGTCCTGTTCTTCCTGCCTTCAAACAGAGCATCTTCTGGCCATTTTCACTTTGGCTGTCCTGTCAGGGCCTCTCTTAGTGATTCATGGCTGAATTCCACCCTGACGACCTCCTCTGAGCATGTTTGGATTTCCTGGCCATCTCACCCCGACCCACCCTTCGAAACCCCACAGCTCCAATTTAGTAGCTCAGGGATCTTTTCCAACAATTACTTTTGCCCTGGCTGGTGTGGCTCAGTGGATTGAGCACTGTACTGTGAACCAAAGGGTTGCCCATTCAATTCTCAGTCAGGGCACATGCTTGGGTTGCAGGCCAGGACCCTGTAGGGGGTGTGTGAGAGGCAACCACAGTGTGATGTTTCTCTCCCTCTCTTTCTCCCTCCCTTCCCCTCTGGCTATAAATAAATGAATAAAATCTTTAAAACATCACCTTCATTACTCCATTTCACCTTTCATGTTTGCTTTGCAGTTCCTAGTTTCTAACTTGTTTCCACATGCTTGTGTTTGGCCTCTCTGGCTAATTCCATCACATCAGTGCCCTCATAGGACAGCTCTTAGCTTTATTTTCCATTCAGTTTTGTCCAGGAACTGGATATTGGCTCTACTTCCCCTGCACTTTTTTCCCCCCAGCCCAGTGCAAGTCACCATCCACTACCCCTAAGATCCTAGAAGGGGCACGGAGATTTGCTGTTCTCCTTGCAGGAAGGGGAATCGTGGCCCCTGTGATGCTGGCAGGTCAGCCTCCTACACCAGCACCCACAACTCTGTCTGGGTGAGCGTTCTGCCACGTGCTGTCAGACACCCCCTCCTCCAGGCCAGGCTGTTCTTGGTCACTTGTGAGGATGACGGTCTTGTTTCCCTCTGGCGTGTTTGCTTATCGAGTGGTCCCTTCATCTGGAACACCCTGCCCTTACTCTCATTTTTTCCTAATGCTCTCTTTAGGACCCAATGCAAGAGCTGCTCTGTCTATGATCCTTTTTATCCAACAATTTCAGGTCATCTTATTTTTTCCCATCCTTACCCACACATTGCATTTATGATTCGCCCTTCACTGAATTGTCATTCTATTGTTGTTCCAGGAATGGGCAGCTCACCTTCCTGGCTAGCTTATAAAGTATCCCAAGGGGGAGATGCTGCCATAAACTTTTCATTTGCCATTAAACCTTCCACAGAAAATATGACTGGTATGTGCCAGGCATGATACTGGATGCTCTCCATGAATTATTAAATGTAGTCTACACAATTAGGCTAGACAAAATACAGGATACAATATTGACTCCTGTAACATAACAAATAATTACTCTTAAGTATTCATTGTTGTTTATCCGATAGTCAAATTGAGCTGAGCAACCCTTTACACAAAATACTTAAGAGAAAAATATTTATGACATCCATTTTTTATGAATGAGGAAGCTGACACTCTGGAATTTGCCCAGAGCGAGATTTCAAATGACACGTGTTGGCTGCGAAAGTGTGTATTCTTTAAACACTGTTCTTAACTTGGTGAGTGTGAAGTAATACAGTGCAAAAGACGGCATGACATCTGGCAGGATACCCTACATTCCACTTTTGCCTTCAAGGGGCAAATTATATAAACTTTGGATCATCTTCAGGTCATCTGTTGTGAAGATAAAAGGTCTACTCAATTGTTGGAAAATGCATTTCTCTACATATTATTTTAATGTAGGAGTGGACCTCTCCTAAGCTTGGAGGCAAATCCTGCATCTAAGCTGAGCCCACAATAGGTACTGTAGAGAGCAGTGGAAATAAAATATATTGTACATTATGAGGCACCTTTTAAATACTCTTCAGTAATTTCTTGTTTCACTTAATACACTTCCCTGTAAATATTGGTTTCCTTTATTAGACTGTTATTATAGGGAAATCACATTAGCACTTTGCAGAATTTTTTAAAACCACCCATCTCCTACAATTATATTAAATTAAATTTAATTCAGGCTTCCTTGTATAAAAGGAAATATCTTTGCGTTTACTGGATCTAATTAGCATTACACAGGCCTTTCCTATTAAGGGAGGGGCTTGGTATGGCCCCTTGAATAGAAAAACTCTTTTCTGTATTAATTAAGGAGAACAGGAGAAAAGTCGAGGGCATTACAAGATAGCCTTCTCCTTTCTATTGTGTCTCCTTCCTTCCTGTTGGGTGAAGGCTCGTTTTGAATCTCCGTGAGTAATAGCTGTAGTGTCGTATTTGATGTATGTGATGGTCGGGGTCAGGTGTGCCAGCCAGTTCCTTCAGTAGCCGTTTGCTCACAGCTTCATCCACTCTCTCCTAGGGTTTCGTTTTCCACGTGTATTTTGGGGAAGCATAAATATTCAGCAGTAGCAGCTCCTGCACCTGTCTGTAGACCCAACAGTGAGCGTGTGCTGAGTTAGCATTTCCCTTTGTGGCCATGTCAGTGTCACCAGTCTGTGAAACAGTTATGTCCAGGAATGTGATATAGAGGTTGAAACAGGTCTTCCATAGGCTGCTGGTACAGCGGTGAGGATGCTGAAAAGGCAAGTGTTACAAAAGATACATAATGTGGGAATGGATACATTTTAATTCTTTGATAGTCTGTGATCCTCAGGACGTGTGTGGTAACTGTTTGTAAATTAAAAAATTTCTTTGGGGACCACTTCACTTTCTAGACATGCCGAGGAACATTTTCAGTAGATTGAAAAAAATGCAAAAAAAGAGACTGATTAGAAAATTAAGTCATTATCTCAGCTGGAGGATAGTATCTTGCCTTGAGCTGTGTTTTGAATAGCCTGTAGAATTTATTTAGATTATCTGAGCTAGAGATTTATAATTTAAAATAGTACCCCTTTGTTATTTATGTAGACACTTTCATTTGAGAAATGCTAGCTGCTGAAGAAATACCTTACCTAATATCCTGTGGGAAGAAAAATGATTGAAATGATAACAACAGTCATTGACAATGAAGTTATTGGGACAGTAATTAATATTTCCAAATCTTTGAATACCAAGATAACCTAGACTCTTTTTATGATGTAGACATTCTGTGGAAATGAGGAATTGAGAATAGGAAGGAATTTGAGGTGGATATGACAATAAGTATCACTTTTCAGTGTTTCAAATTCTGGTGACTATAGATTTAATTTTAATTTAATTTTAAATTTAATTAATTAAATTTAATTAATTTTAATTCTGTCTTTCCATTTCACCAGCATTGTTTCCAGGACATCTTAGGATAAAACTCTTGGTTGAACTCATTTGTGCCTCAAAATGCTTGCCTCAGTGGCACCTTTTCCAGTACTACCTAAGGAGGGAAATGATGCACTTCTGTAGATAAGTACTAAAATAGTCAGCATTTAAGTTTTCTTACAAGCTACCTGGTGCTGCTCTAAATGTTTTGCATGTATGATCTGAGCACATTCATCTAATAAGATAGATATATAATTTCCACTTTAAAGATGGGAAAAACAGAGGTGCAAAACAGTAAAATAAATTGCCCAAATTTTTCAGAGCTAGTAAGTAGCCAACTGAAGATTCAAACCCAGGAAGTTTGATTCCAGGAATGATGTTCGTAGACCATCATTCTCTGCTGCCTCTCTTCCTCCTCTGTCTCCCTCTTTTCCCCTCATTCAATGCACCATAACTATTGCTATAGTTTTTTTTCTTTCCTTCCTTTTGTCCTCCTTTTTGATTCAGTTTAAAAAAATGGCAAGCCCAAGTGAAAGGGAGTGACTGGGTGGGCGGGACCACTCCGGGAAGGTTCCTGAGCAGGATGGCACCCTGGGGCCAGAGCTGGAGGGAGGCAAGAGCTGGGACAATCCCAGGCTGGTTGTGTTAGTAGACGAGATGGGCGACATACCGGGGTATTGAGCAGATAGGTGAGTGCATAATGGAAGGTAGTTTGTATTTTTGTTTCTTTTGTTTTTTTTTCCTCGCTATCGGAGGAGAGGGTGTTACGGATAGGGAAAGAGTAAGGCTAGACTGTGTGATGTTGGATTGGAATTTGAGGTGCATTTTCAAGGTATTTAGCTAGCTATAGAAGTAAACATGGATGCAAGGATGTGTGTATGTGTATTTACATACAAATATTTCTGAGTTCTGTCCAGTACAAATACCTGGAAGTAGGGACACCTTGGTAGCATTAAGCATACCTGAGCACAACCTGCATTGTCAACAGTGATAAAGGGCATGGGGTCAAGAGCTTGAAGAATGTCTTCCTGACTGAAGTGACCGCATGTGACCCTGGGTTGCATTCTTTCACTAGAGGGGAAATTATTAAGAGTACTAGTCAAATTTGAGTTAGGTCTCTAGGTGAAGGATTTATGAGAGTTCGTTGTATTCTTCTTGCTGCTTTTCTTTAGATTTCAAGTTATTTTGAAATAAATAATAAGAATGGCTAGGAAAATAGTTGTCTTGTTACTTTCTAGTTTTGTTTTTTTTTTTTTTGTCAGTGAATTTAAAATTTGGAATTTAACCAAGACTCCAGAATCTGGGATTATTAAATTCCACTAATAGTGTATTGAAATGAGTTTCTGGTTAATTGTGAATAATGAGTTTGAATAATGGCAATATTTTTATATGCTGTTTTGGGAACATACTTTGATTCACTGAAATACCATGCTTTTAAGAAATGGGCTGCATTTCGGCAGCCTCTTTACCTGAATTGCTTTGGTAAAATTGTCTTTTTGAATGATGTTAACTGGAGAGTTTTTTAGATGATAGATTCCAGGTGATTAAGGGAGAGGTGTTTTCCTTGTCTTGGAATAATTTCAAATGTAAGAGGCATGGTAGAAATTAAATGTATGAAACTTCAGTATTGATTTCCTATTAGCATATATTTACCTGCATTAGTAGCTATGAGAATATACTTATAGCCGATTTTCTTCTCTTCACTTTCTTCTAAAGATGGGAAAATATCAATATGACATTTTCTAAGGGCTTTTTTATGTGCTGGTACATTGGGCCAACTTTTATAATCCTCTTAAATGCAAATGAATTCACTAAAATATATTTAGGGACCTTGATCTATAGAAGGTGGGATATTTAATTATATTAAACTGCTTATTAGCATAATCTCATTATAAGAGATCATAGTTACCACCTCTGATGTTGCCTCCAATAGCCAACGTGGGGTCTGTTTTTGGTGTTTTACTCTATTAGAATGGTGCTGTGATCAACTTCTTCATAAACTAATCTGTTTTTATTTTCCCCTTAGAATACATTCTCAGAAGCTGACTTTTCATGTCAAAGAAATGCACATATTTCAGGCTTTTGGTAAATGTTGCCAGAACATTTGTAGTCGCACAAACTAGAATTCCATTACTTAAGTCATTTTGAACATTAAAAATGCTGAGGTATGGCATATTTTGCCTACCAAAATGAAGCCCTGACTTCTAGTGTTCCACTGTGATCTTAGAATGGCGAGTCTGGTGACTAAGGAACACAGAAGTCCTTCTGCCCAGGGAGGCGTCAGAGAAGGTGGGACTGCGGGCTCTGCCCCCCGGAGGAGGTGCTGCGGGGCTAATGTGGAAGCTAATCTCCTTCAAAAAACACTTGGCAATTCTTTCCAACTCTACTTTTTTGCTTTTTTTAGGGATAGAACTAAATTAGAGGCAAAATTTCTCTTTCCATTTTTAGCCTTTATCTATCTTCATCTAAAGCCAAATCTCAACAAGGAACAAGTGTGTTCATTTTTCCTCAACAGTGGAATTGGAGCAAGGTTGCCTAGCAGCATGTACAACCATCCACTTACTCAGTCACGGCTTCCCGGAGCCACCTGCAGCCATCCAAGACTTCAGGCACTCGGCCTCCCACTTTGGTTCACCCTCAAGGGGATGACCGCACAGGTCAAAGGATCTCCATGTTCTGACATTTTCCAATAGATTTATGGTCGAGACTTGGAAAACATGCATATTTCACAGCGGTGCCCTTTTTCCACCCTTTACCTTGGTCCACTTTTAAAACAACAGTGTTTCCAACAATAGCCTCTGTTGTTGTTCCCTTTTGATGTCATTTTGGCATGGCTCCCTGGTTTTTCATTTGCTTTTTGCAGTTAGATGCCGTTCCAGAGCAGAGATGGAATGGAAAGCTTTTTTCCCCAGTCACTTGCTAGTGTAGTACATCCATTAAGTCTAGTTATACATGTAACAGAATGTACTATTGTTATTGGCAGTGACCTCATTGATTAATTTCAGGCTGACCCTCTTGACAGCTTGCTACCGATTTTACTTCTTGAGTGATTAGTTCCAATGGTTGTTTATGCAGTTGGACTAAAGGTGGTGTATTATAATACTCCTGCTTTGGAACAGTCTCTGCTCTACTGACATTAATTAACAAAACATTCCATGGAAGAAAATGGGTATTTATACCATCATAGATGAAAAGGTTGAGAGACTTGTTCCAGACCAGTCAGCCAATCACTGGTCCCCGTCAGACAGAATGAGAAAGGAATCAGCCATTGTTTTTTCAGGTATCAGCCAGATGAGTGCGAGTGGAGTGAAGGTGGACAAACAGTATGTGAACATTTCCCACAAAATACGATTATTGTAGCCCGGTTCCCATTCTCAATCAACAGGCAAAGTCTGAATGCAGCCACCTTCCAAGTTCCGAGAGATTTGTATTAGGGAATCAATGAGGAATTATATTAGTTATGACAAAAAAATTTTACAATAAAGGAACTCCCCAAGTACAGTGGCATAATAAACATAGAACATGTATTTCTCTTTGAGAGATACAAGGTAGCAGTTCGGGGAGATGGGTTGGTTGTAGTCACTCAAAGCCTGGGCATTTTCTGTGTCTATGGTTGAAGCTGAGTCGTAGGCACAGTCATGTTCCAGCTCACAGGAAACGGAAAGAAAGGAACTCCAGGGCCTATGGCTTGACTTTCCTGTTTCAGATGACCTGGAAGCTGCATTCTGCTGGCCTGACCAGCCAGTCTGCTGGTAAAGGATGCTGAGAAATATATGTGGTTTCTAGCCGAGTGGCCATGATTTCCCATTACTGTGTAAGAAAAGGACATTTAGTGGTGGACAAGGGGCAGTCTCTACCGCAAATGGCAGATTCACTTGCCACAGCATTTCTCCTTCACTACTGAGGCATAAAACTGGCACTTGTAGGTACTCAATATATATTTATTGAATGAGTTGATTCAGGTGTGAAGAAGTGCGGCAAGCTCCAATCTATAGATACCAAGTCCTGACCCTCTCCCCATGGGTAAACACACCCTATCTAAGCACAGTTTTCTCCTAATTTAACTGTGCTCTCTACTTAAACCTGAACTTGCTCAGCAACGTGGATATATTATACCTGCTTTACTTGAGTAAGCTTATCTTTTAGAATGACTTTTGATGATCTTTCTCTCTCTGGTCGTGTAAACAGCGTTCCTTCCCCTTAGATCTCAATAACAGAGATACGACACATATAACTGAGGCCTAACTGAGGCTATTTATATTGTGAGGCTGCTGTCTCCTTCTATATCGAGCACCCTTTGTCATAAAAGGGTGCTTAAATACAGGAAATCAATCTTGTCCGATCAGCAAGCACATGGAATACCGGCCAGCTACATCAGATCAGTATAAATGGATGCCTAGATGCTCGTGTTTATCCCAAATTTAATTTCCATAGATTTGTTAAGTTGGAGCAAACTTCTCTCCCTGTGGAACCTATTTCCCTCATTGTTTTCTTTTGGTATTACTTAATATCATTTCAATAAATATTCTTTAAGTAGCTGCTATGATTGAAGCACTGTGCACATTTCAAATACATAGCATGTGAAAGCTGACACACAGAGAATTTTTTTCCAGTTCAGAGAACTTATTCATAAGTGGTATAATCAAAGTATACACAATATACTGTAGGAGTATGGGGGAGAGACAAATGAATTCAAAATGAGAAAGTCTGACAAAGTTTCCTTGGGAAGATGTGAACTTGGCCATTAAACCTTAGAACATGTATGGTAGGAAGGCTTTTTCCGGCAGGAAGAAGAGCTGAGCTTCCAAGAAGAAACAGTTCAGAATGAGAGTGCACTGGTGTGGAGGGGCTGGAGAGCAGATGAGAAAAACTGCATATGTAGCTGGAGGCCAAACAGTGGATGGACAAGTAACTGAGAAGTTGCGTGACAGAAAGTGGCCAGGCTCACAAAAGTAGAATTTCTCATAACAAAAGCAAATTCTTATTTAACTAGTTATCACTGCTTCTGTTAGACCCTAAAAATAGCTGACTTTATGTGAAAAAGTTAAAGAGAAGAGCACTTGAAAACTAATGGTTATCCAGGGAAGAGCCCTATGGGTCGTACAGTAAGTAATCTTCTAGTTTGGTCAGGTGCAAACACTTCAAGAGCCTTTGCTTACTGAGCACTTCCTATAATAATAGTTTATTATCATTCACTATATGCTGGACAAAAATAGTATGCTGATATATTAGTAAAAAAACCAAAGATGGTATTTTTGCATTCTCCTACATTTTTTCTTTTTCTGCAACTTTTTATCTCTCTATCTCTCTATCTCTGTTTATCTGGTCAGAGGAGGTAGGATTTTGACCCACAGCCTAAGCTGTGCTACATTGATAACTAGGGAAAATGGACTAGAAATTGGGAAGGAATCAACAAAACCCATTTCCACAACTAGACAGATAAGTCAACCACAGGCCCTACTAGGGCTGACTTCTGTGTATGCTGGCCTGCACGTTCTATGCTAGAGCCTCCAAAAGGCTAAGTTCAGGACCCTTTGGAGGAATTCTGTTGTCAAGCCAAACATAAATTTACTCGCCTTAGGAACAAAACAATAAAACCTATTTAAAGTACCCAGAATGGCCTTATGGTTTTCAAAATGTGGCTTTGATGACTTCGCCCTCTTTGGCCGAAGTTCAATATCCCTCTTCTCTGGAGTAAGTGTCAGAGAGCTTATCGTTCCCAAAGGGCCTCTGGGCTGCCCCAAATGGGCTCTTGTGATGGGTTGGCTTTCACAGGACAGACCTTACACAGGTGAAGTATTATAAACGAGGAGCGTTCTCAGAGAGGTGATTTTGGAAGTATTCGAGAACACGATGGAATGTGTTCTTATATTTCTGTCAATCCAAAGAAAGCATGATTTTATCATTAACACCCATGTATCAACAACAGAAGCATAGCAGTGAGGACATTCAGTATGCTACTTACGTCACTCTTAAGCTCCTGATTTCACCGGCAATGTTATCTTCTCAGAAATAGTTATTTTTCTTTTATTTTAATTGTTATTCGAGTACAGTTTTCTGTCTTTTACTCCCGTCCCAGTCCACCCCACCCCGTGCTCCCCACCTCCCTCTCATTTCCACCCCCCTTAGTTTTTTTCCATGTGTCCTTTATACTTGTTCCTGTAATCCCTTCCCTTTTTCCCCTGAAATTCCCTCCCCTCTCCCCTCTGGTTACTGTCAGCCCATTTTCTGTTTCAATGTCTTTGGTTATATTTTGCTTGCTTGTTTGTTTTGTTGCTTAGGTTCCTGTTATAGGTGAGATCACATGGTATTTGTCTTTTACTGCCTGGCTTATTTCACTTAGCATAATGCTTTCCAGTTCCATCCATGCTGTTGCATAGGGTAGGAGCTCCTTCTTTCTTTCTGCCACATAGAATTCCATTGTCTATATGTACCAGAGTTTTTTGATCCATTCATTTACTGATGGGCACCTAGGTTGCTTCCAACACTTGGCTATTGTAAATTGTGCTGCTATGAACATTGGGGTGTATAGGTTCTTTTGGAATGGTGTTTCAGGGTTCTTGGGATATAATCCTAGCAGTGGAATTGCTGGGTCAAAAGGCAGTTCCATTTTTAGTTTTCTGAGAAAATTCCATACTGTTTTCCATAGTGGTTGTACCAGTCTGCA
>PVKM010026138.1:0-19545 GCA_004027735.1 Carollia perspicillata | reverse complement strand
AGAGTCATCTTGGATGTAGGTCCCTGCCTTTCATGACTTTGAATATTTCTTTCCAGCCCCTTCTTGCCTGTAAGGTTTCTTTTGAGAAATCAGCTGATAGTCTTATGGGAACTCCTATGCAGGTAACTATCTCCTTTCCTTTTGCTGCTTTTAAGATCATCTTCTTATCTTTAATCTGGGTAAATTAATTATGATGTGCTTTGGTGTGTTTCTCCTTGGATCCAACTTCTTTGGGAGTCTCTGAGCTTCCTAGACTTGTGTGTCTGTGTCTCTCACCAGATTGAGGAAGTTTTCCTTTATTACATTTCTTAATTAAGATTTCAGTTTCTTGCTCTTCCTCTTCTCCTGGCACCCCTCTGATTTGGATTTGAAACATTTAAAGTTGTCCCAGAGGTTCCTCAGCCTCTCCTCATTTTTTTGAATTCTTGTTTCTTCAATCTGTTTCAGTTGGGTGTTTATTTCTTCCTTTTGTTCCAAATCATTGATTTGAATCCCAGTTTCCTTTCCTTCACTGTTGGTCCCTGTATATTTTTCTTTATTTCACTTTTGTGAGCATTCTGCTTACCAGTGTTTTGAACTTTGCATCTGATATGTTGTCTATCTCCTTGTTGCTTAGTTCTTTTTCTGGAGTTTTGATCTATTCTTTTATTTGTGCCATTTCTTTGACTTGACACACTTGTTACATTGTAAGGAACTAAGCCTTAGGTACTTACCAGGGTGGGGCAATCTACTTCACTGTGTTGTGGTGCTATATGTGGGGGAAGAATTACAGAGGAACCATGCTGTTTGTTGGGCTCTCACCCATCTTTCACTCACTTCCCTCGATTCCCACAAGCATATTGTGCCCTTTCAGTGCTAATTCACAGGTGGGTGATTTTGTGTACGTTTTAGGACTCTGTAGGCCCCTCCAATGTGCTCTCCTGTGAGGTTGGGAGTTTGACCTGTTTCTGCAATCCCCATAGATTTTATAGTCAGAAGTTTTGAGACTTTATTTCCCTGCATTGGAACCCTAGGTTGTGTGATTTGTCTGTCTCCCCAGTTGTTCCTCCCAGCTTATCTACACACAAACACGGGCTATTCCAGTCCACCATCCACTGCCTTGTCATGTGTCCTCTCTCCCATCCCTGTCTTCCAGTCTCTGCCCCTCCTACCTATGTGGATGAATGTTTCTTTAACTCCTTGGTTGTCAGACTTCCATACAGTTCAATTTTCTGGCAGTTCTTGTCGCTTTTTGTTTTTAAATTGGTTGTTATCCTTTTGGTTGTGCAAGGAAGTGAAGCATATCTACCTATGCCTCCATCTTGGCCAGTCTTTCTTTTTTTCTTGTCTTTATATGGGGTTTAGTTTCAACTCTCCATCTTAGGCAAACCCAGAACTGTGTCCTATAATCCCTTGCTTCAGTATTTTTGATAATATTAAAAAATACTTTAATTTAGATAGAATAAGCTCTCCTTTATCTAATTAATTTTCTTCATCATAATGGTTTATTTTGTCAGTGTAAAAATTTGTAAAATTCTATTTATTTGTTTATTGTGAGGAGTCTATCTTCTCCACCCTAATTTAAATCCCATGATAGAAGGAAGATATACTTCTATCTTCTAGATTTAGATTCTCAGTGCTTATCTTAGGGCTTAAAATAGAGTGGGCATACAAATATGCTTTGTATATAAGTTAATGAATACTTTGGTAAATGTTGTATAGTTTTTAAATTAATATTATGATTAAACAAAACTATTTCACCTTCTAAAAATAACTGATTTGGTGCTGTTTCCTCTTTTCTGAGTAGATATTAATGAACAAACATATTATGTTCGTTATCTAAAAACATAAGAATATGGCTCCTGTTTTCCCTTTTAAGGCAAATATTTGAGTCATAACACTCATCTGCACATCCTGGTGAAAGCATTGAACAATCTATAATTACTGACAGCACACACTTTTGTGCAAAATATGTGCTGCTTTCAACTGGGAAAGTGCATTATCACAAAACTGCACAATATTATTGTGGAGGATAAAAAATAAAATGTTTACAATTGTAAACTCACTATCATAAATAATCAAGAACCTTTAAACATACTTAGAAAATAATAACATGAACCTACTCAGTTAAGATGTCTATTAAAGTTTACCAAAGTGTAAAAATATCACTTAAAGGAATGGTTTAATGACAACCAATCAGTTTAATGCAATACAAAGCTGCCCCAACAAAGCAAGTAAAACTAATTTGCAAATGTCAAGCATGTCCCTTTAAATTGGTCCATTAACTCACTTTTGGGAATCAGTGTCAAGAACTAGGAGTTACTGGCATTCCTCATTAGCAGATATCTTGGACAGAGTAAATAGTGTAGATAGAATTAGATTGATTAGTGTGTCTTAGAGATCAGTGCAGCATGGCAAGCTCCAACTGTTTCTCTACTGGTGAATAACGGTGAAATATTTTCAGCCACCTAGTTTTCTAAAGCAGACTACGGTTTACTTCCTGAGACATACACGTATTTTGGTATGGCTTCCACTCCAGATATTAGTGACAATAAAAATATTTTGTTGAAGAATGAAAAGAAGGTAGTTAGAGTAATAGGTTCAACAGAAAGATTAAACATAAATAAGCTACAAAAGCACTATGAAGAAATACTGAAGTAACAAAACATCAAACTACTGAATGTGAGAGTGGCAAGAATAGTCTTTAGGGAGGTAGGTGTTTTTAGATTGATATTTACTCCCCTGGATTTTTTACTATCTTAATATTTTCTCTTGTAATTGCACCTACAAGATTTTTTATTTTTCTTTAGAAAGCTGACACAAGTTTGGGATGAAATTCAAGTTCTAAGGGAATATTCCATTATACTGACAGGAAGTGACAAATTCCAAGAATACAATGAAACTAGTGAAAGTGACAGGTGTGACATACATTTGCATGTGTTATGTTTTGGGAGACACTTAAGTAATATATGTATTTAAGGCATATTACCACATATAATTGTATTAATTAATGGTCTTAAGAGAATAAGTCATACTTCTTAACTTTGGCTCAGATATTACCTTGCTAAGGTGACCACAGATAAGGTATGTAAGCTCTTGTCTTTACACTTTGAAAAGTAGACATAACAATGCTTTGTGATATGACTCTTTCAAAAATTAATGAATGTAATGTATATAAAACATGCATTAAAATACCTATGATGTAAAAGTTGTAGCTCATCATTATCCCACCTGTCTGTTGAGATGGAGAGCAGGTGATAGCTAGTAGAGGGGTAAGCTAGGGGGTGGAGGGACTGAGCAAAAAGGAAAAAGGATTCATAGACGTGGACTACAGTGAGGTGATTGCTGAGACAGAGGGGGTTATGAGGGGACTAGTTGATAATGGAAAAAATACAATGAAGATTAAAATGAAAAATGAAAAAAAGAAAAACTGATTTCAATAATCTTAATTTACTTTATTTCTAATAGTTACCTTGACTTATGTTACTCTACATACTGGCATAGTAACCCAGAGGCTTTTTGTAAACCCTTTCTCAGTTTTATAAATACTTCTGTAATGGAAATTAGTTAGTGTTTGGCTTTGTATCCATCATGGTTCCTACAGTTGTTTAATTTTTTTAACATACTAAGTCACTATGATACAATACATGCTGGTTTTCAAGGACCTACATTTAAAATAACAATCAAAGAAGCCAAAGTTTCTTTTTTGTTGTACATCAGCCCTTCTTCTGACTACAGGAGTTATAAATACAGTTTTATATTGTAAATATCAAAACATTATATATTTAAAATGAAAGGGTAAAAAAAACATGTTTTGTTTTGTCATGAACTACAAACACAATATCTCAGAAAGAAAACAATGTCAGCACAATTCGAGAAATAAAACAGGCTGTCATTGGTCTTTACATAGCAGTGTGATAATAATATAGTGGACAAGGCTTCTAAAAGGACCATTGCAAGCACACTTAGCTGGCCTCAATAATATGAGTGCATATATTTCAGAGGACACACCTAGTATCAAAACCAAAAATAATAATATAAAAATATATATCAAGGTAAAAATAATATGAAGGTAGATATTAGTATTCAAATGCTAAGGATGCAATATGTATAAAGGCAAATAATGCCAGTGATAAATTCAGAATAAAGAAAATACAATTGGATGAAAATTACATGAAAAAACATTGTGCCTAACATTAAAAAAAAAGAGATTTCTCCTAGGGTACAGGAACTGCATTTAATTTAAATCATCTTTCTGTAGCATCTAATAAACATTGCAATGTGTTGCTATTCTATAAGATTAGCAAAATAATTTTATATATGATACTGTAGTAAATGATGTCCTTCATACTTTACTTATAAGGCTTAAATAGGTAAATAATACTGGAAGCAGTGGAAATACTTATATTAGAATTTTTTAAAAATATTTTTTCTAACAAGTCTAGTTCTTTGGCTCCCTTTGTTTGCAATAATCTTAATTATAAAACAACTGTATGCAGAGGTCTTTGTATATTGAACTTATAATTGACAAAAAATAACCTGTTATTTTCAGGAGTATATCACAGTAATTCAGTATTTACAAACATTGTGAAATGACCCCCATAAGAAGTCAAGTTACCATACAAAGTTACTAAAATAGTATTGATTATATTTCCTATGCTGTACCTTACATTCCCATGACCATTTTATACCTGGAACTTTGTACTTCTTAATCCCCTTCACGTATATCTCCCACCACCTAACATCTCCCCTCTCTGCTAACCAGTAGTTTGTTTCCTGTATCTAAGGGTCTCTTTCTGCTTTCGTGTTGTTCATTTGTTTTGTTTTTTAGATTCCATATATGACCAAAATCATACAATATTTTTTTCTCTGTCTGACTTAATTCATTTAGCATAAAATTTCCACATCTTTGTGATCCATTAATCTATAGATGGACACTTATGTTGCTTCCATATCTTGGATATTGTAAGTAATAGTGCAATGAACACAGAGCTGCATGTATATCTTTGAATTAGTATTTTCTTTCTCTTTGGATGAATGGCCAGAAGTGGATTTGCAGAATATCCATACTATTTTCTAAAGTGCAACAGTTTACATTTTCTCCAACAATATGAGGGTTCCCTTTACTCCACATCCTGGTCAACAGGTGTTGAATTTTCTCAAATGCTTTCTCTGCATTTACTAAGATGATCATATGATTTTTATCCTTCATTTTTAATGCAGTATATCATGTTAGTTTGCTGATGTTGAACATTCCTTGCATCCCTGATATAAATTCCACTTGATCATAATGTATAATCCTTTTAATGTTGCTGAATTCAGTATGCTAATATTTTTGAGGATTTTTTAGATCTATGTTTATCAAGGTTATCGTATACTAAATTTTTAAATATCCTTTAGTGCGAAGGTAATATTGGCCTTGTCAAATGAGTTTGGAAGCATTCCTTTACTTCAGTTTTTTTGGTACCAATGTAAGAGAAATGGTATACATCTTTAAACATTTATTAAAATTTACTTGTTAAATCATCTGGTCTTGGACATTTGTTATTTGGGGAGGGGAGTTTTTTTGTTTTTTGTTCTTAATTACTAATTGGAAATACTTATAAACTAATACTTATAAACTAATTGGAAATTACTTATAATTAGTTTATTCAGGATGAATTTTTATTCTTATTTCTTTATGATTCAGCTCTCGAAGATTGTTGTTTATAGGGATTTATTTATATGTTTCTAAGTTTTTCAATTTGTTATTGCCTAATTGTCCATAGTATTCCTTTATGATCCTTTGTATTTCCATGATGCTGTTTATAACCTCTCTTTCATTTCTGATTTTATTGAAACAATATTTCTTTTTTTCCTTGATGAGTCTGACTAAAACTTTATCAATTTATCTTTTAAAAAACAGCTTTTAGTTCTATTGTCTTTTTCTATTTTTTCTTTGTTTCTCTTTCATTTATTTATGCTTTGATTTTTATAATTTTCTTTCTTCCACTAACTTTAGCCTTTGTTCTTTTTTACTTTTTTAGGTGTCAACTTAGATTATTTGAATTTTGGGGGGTTTTGCTTCTTGAGGTAGGCCTGTATCACTATGAATTTCCCACTTAGAAATGCTTATGGAAATTTTGTATCTGTTTTCATTTATTGGGAGGTATTTTTTGTTTCCTGCTCCATATTTAAACCCCAACCCAATTTAAAAAATGGACAAAGAACCTGAATAGACACTACTTTAAAGAGTGTATGTATACACATGTCCAATTGACCTATGAAAAGATATTCAACATCACTAAATCATTAGAGAAATGTAATCAAAACCACAATGAAATATCATCTCATACATGTCAGAATGGCTATCATCCATAAATCAATAAACAACAAGTTCTGCCAAGGATGTGGAGAAAGGGAAATGCTTTTGTACTATTGGTGAGAATGCAGATTAGTGCAGCCACTGTGGAAAGCAGTATGGAGACAACTTAAAAAATTAAAAATGGAACTGCCTTACAACCCAGCATTTCCACATCTGGAAATTTATCTGAAGAAACACAAAACATGAATTTAAAAGAACATAAGCACACCTATGTTCATTGCAGCATTATTTAAAATCACCAAGATAAGAAAGCAGCCCCCACGTCCATCAGTAGATGAGTGGATAAAATGATTATGGGACACTTATACAATGGAATACTACTTGGCTATAAAAAAGAAGATAATTTTACCCTTTGTGACAGCATGGATAGACCTAGAGAACATTATAAGTGAAATAAACCAGTCAGAGAAAGAATGATACTATATGACTTCACTCATATGTGGAATTTAATGAACAAACTGAACTAACAAGCAAAACAGAGACAGACTCATAGATAGAAAGAAAGCAGGCTGACAGCACCTGGGGTTAGAGGGTGAAGGGACTGGGCAAAAAGGAAAAAAGACTCGTGAACATGGATGACATTGTGATGATTGCCGGCAGAAGGAAGTATAAGGGAGATAAATAGTAATGAAAAAACAATTAAATGTTTAAAAAGTTTAGTCAATCTTATGTCCTTTCATTGGATCACTCAGTACATTTACATTGAAAGTAATTATTGACAGATATGTACTTATTGATGTTTTGTTAATTATATATTTTTGTTTTTATTTATTTATTTATTTATAGATATTCTCTGTTCTTTTCTTCTCTTGGTCTTCTCATTTATCACTTGATGTTTTTACTTGGTGTTATGGTTGAGTTCTTTTCTCCTAATTTTTTGTATCTGTTGTAAGCTATTTGCTTGTGGTTATAATATAGTATACATATCTATAAAGTCATCTTCCTATGGTAAGTGCAGGGCAGAGAAGAGTGGATCGCGATCGGCCTGTGATAGATTTTGATCAATTTCCTCTCGCATCAATTTCCTCTCGCATGCCCCCAGCTGGGGACCTGGCCTGAAATCCAAGCATGTGCCCTGACCAGGAATCAAGCTGGTGATCTTTCCATTTGTGGGATGGCACTTAACCCACTGGGCTACATCATTCAGGGCTATTAATGAACTATTTTCATGACTTTGCTTCATGTCCTACTGAGAAGGTGTGACTTTAAAAAAAAATTGGTTCCAAAGAATTTAGAAGTGATATTGGGCCAGTTCTGAGCCTGAGCCCCAAGACAATTTTAGCACTTGTTCTTTTAGCACCCTACTTAGCCACAGTGTGTGCAAGCCAATGCTTACCTCCTGGGTGACAAGACCTCATGCGTCCAAAGCAGAGTAAGTTACATGGTCCAGTCAAAGACCAAGATATGTCAATCCAACCAAAAGTTAACAAATCTACCCACCCAACTGACAACTGCTCATAGATTCATGAGGAATCTGATGATCCATAAACTCATGACCAATAATAAATGGTTGTTTTAAGTTACTTAATTTTGTGGTGGTTTGTTATAGAGCAATAATTAATACATTACCCTCATTAATATATTTACCCATTCAAAAATATTGATTAACTGTATATTATAAGCACACACTGTACTAAATGCCACATAATTTGAATGACTAAATATGAATACATACAATTTATTTATAGTGCAAAATGTAGGTAAAATGCATAATGTTTTAACCATATAGAAGGGGAAAGAATAATTTAGGGAGCAGAGATATATATAAAGAAAGAAGACAAAAACAAAAAGGTAAACAATGTAAATGAAACATATTTATTGATTGAGTTTTGGTTATCAACTAACTTGGTTTATCTATAGAGTATGTGAGAGTGAATAGTATTTCATCAGGCTAGAAGCTTTAATAATATTAATATTGATGATGTATTAGTAAATATTTTATAACTATGGCATATATATCAATATATACATGTACATTTATGTCTAGTTTTATGTATAAGAAAAAAGTTTAAACTCTTTATGTACAACAAAAAAGCTTACCCTTTTAAGCTTAAAGCTTAAATATTTGCATAATTTTTACTTCCATATTATAAAATGTTCATAGTATTATAGTGTACTATCATTTATTTGTAAGCATTTGTGATAATTAATACAATTACTATTGAAATGAATAATAAGCCCTGGCTAGTGTGGCTCAGTAGATTGAGTGCTGCCATGTGAACCAAATGGTCACTGGTTTGATCCAAGTCGGGGCACATGGGTTACAGGCCAGGCCCCCAGTGGGTGGTGCATGAGAGAAAACCACACACTGATGTTTCTCTCCCTGTCTTTCTCCCTCCCTTCCCTTCTCTCTAAAAGTAAAAAAATAAATTTTTAAGAAATGAACAATAATAATAATACTAATACGTAGCATTTACTAAACACTGCTTACACTGTGCTAAGTATTTTAAAGGCACTATTTCATAACTCTGGGGAGATGACATTTTTTCATTTCCTGGTATGGAAAATGAGGTTTAGAGAGATAAACTTTTCCAGGTCTCACAGAATAAACTGGTGAAACGGCATTAGAAAACACATGTGCACACATGCATACAATATAAATATTTAAATACACTGTATGTATTAGTTCTTTACTTATCCAATAATATCTACAGCAAATTGATAACTCACTATTATAAAAATCACAAAATGTGAATAATTTATTTTTAACTTCATAATATTTGCTTTAATTTATTCAACAGATATTAATTATAAATTGAATGGTTATTATGTATTTAACTGTAGAAGCCTGATGATTATTGAACTTAAAGGAAAACAATTATAAAAACAAGACAGATTTGTAGTCTTTCTGTCTACTTGAATTGCTTTATGCAGATTCTACAAGAATTAAGGTACTGAATTAAGGAATATGATAAATTATACCTTATAAATTCAACACCTACCAAGTTCAAAAGTTTCTTCTCTGTTAAAAAGATGTAAGTCATTCAATATTAAAAAGTTTTATCACTGGCTGGTGTGGCTCAGTTGTTTGGAGTATCAGTTTGTAATTGAAAAGTCACAGGTTTGATTCCCTGTCAGGTCATGTGCCTGGGTTGTGGGATTAGTATCTGGAATGGACATACAGGAGAGGCAACTAGAGAGCCAATCATTTTGCTATCACATTGATATTTCTTTCCATCTCTCTCTCCTTTTCTTTCCTTCTATCTCAAGTCAACAAGTGTGAGCTCAGCCAATGTAGCTCAGTTAGTTGATCGTGGGTTCAATTCCCTGTTGGTTTTGTCCCCCATTGGGTCACATACAAGAGGCAACCTATCAGTGATTCTCTCTTCTCTTATATTGATGTTTCCCTCTCTCTTTTTCTCCCTCTCTTCCCCTCTCTCTACAATCAATAAAATAAAATATTAAAAAATAAAATTAATAAGCATGTCCTCAGGTGAGAATAAAAAAATTAGCAAAGTTTTAGAATATTTGGAAAATCTTACATGACTTTTTGAGATTAACTTACATTACCACGAGTTTGCAAATTCTATAACTAAATAAAGTAATCTTAAAAATCTAAAATTACTGTTTCTAAGTTACAAAGAATCAAAGAGTAAATAGATAAATTACTTTATCTATACCATTGTCTAATAGAACTTTCTGTGATGATGAAATGTTTGATATCCATAATGTCCAATGTTTCAACCACTAGTCACATGAGCTATTGAGCAGTTGAAATATGGGTAGTGTTACTAAGAAGTTGCATTTATTTTATTTCAATTAGTTTAAGTGTAAGTATAAATACTTATATGTGGTTAATGGTTAACACAGTTATAAAGGGTCAATTCTGAAAGGTAGTTTTTTTTTTCCTCCAAAATTTACAGGAAACAAAGTACTTTTTATACCAGTCAACATCAAAATAAATTAAAATAATAAATAATTATATGCCTTATAAGCTTTAAAAGTGATTTGACTATTCGGAAAATCACCAAGCATAATTAGAATTAGATTTTATAAAATATGGCTATTTTTTCAAATCCAACCATGCTTATAAATTTCAATAAGTGAAAATACACCAAATGAATTAGAAAACTATCAATTATCTTAAATTCTCTGTAAAAGTATCAACATAGAATTTCAAACTAGAAAAAAATAGAGAAGTTTGGAAACAATTCATTTCTGTAGTACTCATGTGGGACATAATAGCTACAAAGGGCCAGATTTCTCTTCTCATTCAGATTTAGTTTCAGTTCACATGGAAGCAGGAGAGAGACAAACATCTGGAAGAAGTATAGATCAATACTTTTCACTTCCCACAAAAAGTGGTAAAGTTGACACTTCCACTTGGGGATATGCTAGAGAAGAAGGTCTAATATTCTCTGACATTTAACATTTTGTTTTAAGCGAACTTGCATTCTGTGGTGAGAATGGTCTACAAGGTGGGAAATAATTTAATTTTGTTTTGTCTTTTCTAGTGAGGTTAAATGCACTTGAGTGAGTTTGGGGAATAAACTTACAAAGGTGGTAGACTCTGTAAGCTCCAAGCAAGAATCAGTTCAGAAGAAGGTCCTCACGTTTTCAGACTTTCCCCTTGCTATAACTAGGGAGACCATTTTCAAACCTTCAAGACTCATAGATCTGACTCCTGGTTCCCCTTATTTCTGAAACCATACTACACTACACGACAGTACCCTTAGCTATAAAGGTAAGGAATTTCTCTTAGCATAATTACTTTAATTTATATTGTGTAAATTTACATTGTGTGAAATATAAAATTATTTAGATGTGTTTTCAATGTCATTTTAGAAATCTAATATACACTCTACTTTCTCAGTGTAAATATCTTCATCTGATTTCAACAGGACATTTTATAAGGAATATCATCTTCAAGTATTGTTTTAAATTGTTTCCTCTTAGGCCAATAAAAAGCATAATCACTGATAAGGGTACACTAAGATATAGGTCTATTGATACTAATTTGAATTTTAATTGATGTATGTTGGGCAATAAATATTTGTGTTTTTGAATATCTGTATATACACATCTATGTAAATATCAAATATCACCATTTAGGATTAAAGAAACTATTTGTTTTTGCAGTTACTAACATGGCCTGTGTTCTTTATATTTTAACATGATCAATCGTTATTTTAATGTAAGTCACATGGTATAGGTTAACTTCTAAGATTATGTGGATTTCACCATAGTTTCCATATTATGTAAAAGAATATGTGTGAATGAGAGAAAAGAAATGATTGAAATCATATTTAAATTGAAGTGAGATATAGTTAAGTTAAAATAGTATTTCTCTGGCATTAGAAGGGAGGTTTGTATGAGTTATTGGCTCTTAATGGAAAACTTTTTAAGGTGACAAATCAGTAAATTGTGATTTGCAGTTTAAATACTAAATTTATTGTTTGTGTAAAGAAGTTTCCACCAATTATGCCAAACACAGCTACAGAGGCAGCATAGGGCAGCATTTAAAAGCAAGTCTTCTATAACCACCTTACCTGGGCTTGGAATATGATATGACCACTTTGTTGTGTGCCTTTGGGAAATACACTTAGGTTCTCTGTGATTCAGATATTATGGGTAAATGGACTAACAATAAAACCTGCATCATAAAGTTGGAGTGAGAATTAAATAAGGTTTCATGTATAAACCTTGAATGATGGACTGAAATTTGGTAAGTAATACATGTTTTGTGTTAGTGTTAAAATATGAACAGAGCATCTTCAGTGCATTTTGTTCAATGGCCCTTCACACTCTTTCACTTGAGTGTGAACTGTTACTTAGTGACTTTCTTCTAACAACAGAATGTGGTGGAAACGATTAAGTATGATTTCCAAGAGTAAGTCATAAAACCCATTCGGTTACCGTCTTTCTTCCTTCCTTCCTTTCTTTTCTTTTTCTTTTTTTTTTCTTTCTCTCTTTCTTTCTTCTTTTCCTGTCTTTCTTCTCTCTCTCTCTCTCTCTCTCTCTCTCTCTCTCTCTCTCTCTCTCTCTCTCTCTCTCTCTCTCTCTCTCTCTCTCTCAATCTCTCTCTCTCTGACCTCAAACTACAACTTTATTTTGATTTCTTGAAAGGACAGTGTGTGTTTACTGCCTTATTTGTTGACTCAACCCATGAAATCTGACTTTTGCTCCCTGTATTGCTCAATCTGCTGCTCTTGTTTAGATTGCCAATGAATACTTTTTGGTCCTCATATTAAATGACATCACTGATCATTCTTCTGGGAAGTTCTCACTTCCTTTGTTTTTTTATCATCATTCTTTGCTCGTTCTTTTTATACTCTGTTGTGTGTGTGTGGGGGGGCTTCACCTGCAGATACCCCCTGTCCTCCACAGATGAAAATAATGCTACCAAGACATGATCTGCTTGGGGAGGAAAGGTTGCCAGCTTCTCAAAGGAAAAGGGCCTCGATCCTTACCTCAGATGGTGTTTATTAGGTTCATAACACCCAGGGATACAGGTAAACTTCATCAATCAATGTCACTCGGCAAGGATCAAACAATAGATAACATTTCAAAGAAATCTGAGGGCTTAATCTGAGTCAGTGTCTGTCAGGTAAGGGGGTTGCAAAAAACTTTGGGAGACATACTCATTTCCTGCCCGGGTCCTTATTGTATGAATGAAAGCACTCTTAGCAAAGCAGGCTTCATTGGATTTTATGAATTCTTTCTTATGCCTGATCACCCCGGAACCCATTCTAGCCAGCAGAGGGCTGCACCCCCTCCCTGTCATAGATTCAGGCTTATGTGGATTAGAGCCAGGAAGTGCTTCTCCCAGATGGAAAGGGGACTTGGACTATGTCAAAATAGCTGTGGTGGGGGGGAAAGAGGATCTTTTGCCCCCATTTTGCTGCAGCCCCCCGAGTCATACCTTGATAGCCTCCCACATGATCGTGTCTGGCTTGAGTTGCCTCTCCCCCAGGGGAGTCTTACCCATCCTGGACTAACCGACCAAGCTTTAGGGGCTAGAGATGGCAGAAGCAGTGCTCTTGCCAGGGAGATAAGCTTTGTTTTCTCAGTGGCTCACAGTCCGGAGGTCTCTCACTCAGCCTTAGCCACAGGGGGTGGTTACAACTCCTGAAACCAGACAGAACAGTTCCCAACAATACTTTCTGCCCATAGATTCCCAGTTGATTTCACCAGCAATTCTTCCCCTGTCAAATTCTTAAAAGTTAATTTCTTCCAGGAAGCCATTTTTGCCTCTCTTTTACCTAGTAGAGGGAAATTTTCATCCTTTTGGGAAACATGGAGTCATTATAAAATGTCACTAAAACAAGAAGACTTCTAGTCCATTGTTCTTAGTAATGTGGGAAGAGCATTGGTATTGGAGTTAGGGAGCCTGTGTTTATACTGGTTGCATGACCTTTAAAAAAAGTACATTCATTCTCTTTCTCACTTCACTTAATGCAATATCTTCTAGGTTCATTTACATTGTTTTAAATGACAAGATTTCATTCTTTCTTACGGATGTGTAATATACTATTGTACATATGTACATATCCATTCATCTATTGATGAACATAGATTGCTTCCATATTGTGGATATTGTAAATAATGCTACAAAGAACATAGGAGGGGCACATGCTTTTTTGAATGAGTTTTGGATTTCTTTGGATAAATACCCAGAAGTGGAATCATAGGGTCATATGATATTTCTATTTTTAAAAATTTTTTGAGAACCTCCTTACTCTTTTCCAGAGTGGCCACACCAATTTATAATCCCACCAACTATGCATGAGTGTTCCCCTTTCTCTATATCTTCACCAACACTTGTTTCTTTTTTGAATATATTTTATTGATTATGCTATTATAGTTGTCCCATTTGCCCCCCTTCACTCCTCTCTGCTCTGCACACCCTCTCCCACCCACATTCCCCCCTTTAGTTCATGTCTGTGTGTCATACGCATAAGTTCTTTGGCTTCTACATTTCCCATACTATTCTTACCCTCCCTCTACCTACCATCTATGCTAGTTATTCTCTGTACCCCCCTTTCCTCCTCCCACTCCCCTCCAAGTGGTCTCCATTTCTGTGGTTCTATACCTGTTCTAGTTATTTGCTTAGTTTGTTTCTGTTTAGCATTTTTTAGGTTCAGTTGTTGATAATTGTGAGTTTGTTGTCATTCTACTGTATATGTTTTTTATCTTCTTTTTCTTAAATTAGTACCTTTACCATTTGATATAATAAGGGCTTGGTGATGATGAACTCCTTGAACTTGACCTTATCTGAAAAGCACTTTATCTGCCCTCCCATTCTAAATGAAAGTTTTGCTGGATAGAGTAATCTTGGATGTAGGTCATTGCCTTTCATGACTTGGAATACTTCTTCCCAGCCCCTTCTTGCCTGTAAGGTCTCTTCTGAGAAATCAGCTGACAGTCTGATGGGAACTCCTTTGTAGGTGACTGTCTCCTTATCTCTTGCTGCTTCTAGGGTTCTCTCCTTTATTTTAATCTTGGGTAATGTAATTCTGATGTGCCTTGGTTTGTTCCTCCTTGGGTCCAACTTCTTTGGGGACCCTCTCAGCCTCTTGGACTTCCTAGAAGTTTATTTCCTTTGCCAGATTGGGGAAGTTATTTATTATTTGTTCAAATACCTTTTCCACTTGTTGCTCTTTCTCTTCTCCCTCTAGTACCCCTGTAATTGGTATGTTAGAACGTTTAAAGATGTCCTGTAGGTTCTTAAGCCTCTCCTCATTTTTTTGAATTCTTGTTTCTTCATTTTTTTCTGATTGGAAGTTTTCTTTCTTCCTTCTGGTCCACACTGTTGATTTGAGTCCCAGTTTCCTTCCCATCACTATTGGTTCCCTGTACATTTTCCTTTATTTAATTTAGCATAGCTTCATTTTTTCATCTAATTTGCAAACACATTCAACCAATTCTATGAGCATACTGATTACCAATGTTTTGAACTGTGTATCTGATAGATTGGCTATCTCTTTGTCACTTAAAACTATTGTCTCTGGGGCTTTGATCTGTTCTTTTATTTGGGCCATTTTTTTTGTCTTGATGCACCTGTTATGTAGTGAGGGGCAGAACCTTAGTTGTTCACCAGGGCGGGTCAACCCAGTTGCTGGATTGTGATGCTATATGTGAGGCAGGGGTCCCAGAGGGAACACAAGCACTTGCTCCACTCTGTGCAGGATTTCAGTTACTTCCAACTCTTTCCCCAAGGAAACTGAGCCCTTCTGGTGCTGGTTCCTGTGTGGGTGGGCTTGTGTATGTTCTAGGACTCTGTGGGTCTCTCCAATGAACTCCCATGTGAGTCTGGGAGTTCCTCCTGCTGCTGCCTCAACCCCCACAAGTGTTTTCAATTAGTGTTTTGAGGCTTTATCTTCATGCACTGGGACCTTGGGTTGTGTGGTCTGTCTCACTCTCCAGTTTTGCCTGGTTTATCTGTGCACGAATTTCAGACCACTTGGTCCACCAGCTGCCCTGTGCACCATGCCCCTCCACAATCTGCTGCCTCACTGGGCTCTCCTGCTGCCGTCCTGAGCACTCGGGTCCGCCAACCACCACTCATTTTGTCGAGCAACCTCTCCTACCCAGCCGCCTGACTCTGCCCCTCCTACAGGTGTGGATGAATGTGTCCACTTTAACTTTTTGGTTGTCGGACTTCCATACAGTTAAATTTTCTGTCAGTACTGGTTGTTTTTTGTTTCTAAATTGTTGCTGTCCGTATTTTGGTTGTGTGAGAAGGCACAGTATGTCTACCTATACCTCCATCTTGGCCAGAAGTCCCTTCTTTCCTTTTTGTGTTAATCATTCTGGGGGAAGCTGCTGCTATACTCTTAGAACACTGCATGAGCCTAAGAAAAAGTCCATGAGGCCTCCTGAGGACCGTCTGTAAGCACAGAGGGTCACATGGTGACAGTCATGGGAGCGAGCCCTCTAGGAAGTGGAGCTTCAGTTCCAATTAAGTCTTTGGGCTCACTTCAGCCCCAGCGAACAAATTAACTAAAACTTCATGAGAATCCTTTTATCAGAAATACATAAGTCTCTTCCAACTAAATAGCTTCAGAGATGTGAAATAATAAAGATATGCTGTTTTAGTCTGCTAAATTTTGGGGTAATTTGTTACCCCAAATTAGGTAACTAATACAAGTCTTAGTCATTATTCTTAGAGAGTCTAAACTGCACTTTAAATGTTATTCTAAAATGAATAAATTTGGTTAATGTCTGCTTTCATATCCTGTAAATGTAACTGTTTCTAGTGTTTTATAACAATGAAAAGTAGAACTAACATTTGTTGGGATAAAAACATTAACATTAATATAATACTGATTAAAATATACTATTTTATTTATCAAATCTATTTTTATCAAAATAAATATTTGAAAAATTAAATATTAACTTCTGTTAATATTTTATATCATTTAAGCCAAGTTCTTAATTGCTCTCAGTTAAGAACTAAGTTTGAGTAAATTGTTTTTAATACCATAAGATACAAGTCAATTTTACAGCAACATAAAATACTTTTTGTATATGACAACATAAGTAATTTTAGAAATAGATAATATAAAACTCGGTACGTTTAGCCAGTTTTATACACTCATTCAATCATTCATCTAGAAAATACCGTGTTCCAAACACAGCTCAACATACTGAATATGTAATGGTGATGACAAAATTGACCCCTTGCCTCATGTGGTGTATAGTCTAGAGGAGTATGACAGTCACAAATCGGACTGTCATTGTAATAATACACTAACTTTTATGAGATTACAGCCATTATTTTGAATAGGAAAGTGCACTAGGTGCAGAATCCTGTAAAAATAACTAATATAGGGTTCTTAGGATATAATCCTTGCAGTGGAATTGCTGGGTCAAAAGGCAGTTTCATTTTTAGTTTTTTTAGGAAATTCCATACTGTTTTCCACAGTGGCTGCACCAGTCTGCAATCCCACCAACAGTGCACTAGGGTTCCCTTTTCTCCACAACCTCTCCAACACTTGTTGTTTGTTGCTTTGTTTATGATGGTCATTCTCAATGGTGTGAGGTAGTATCTCACTGTGGTATTTATTTGCATCTCTGTGATAGCTAGTGATACTGAGCATCTTTTCATATGTCTCTGTATATCCTCCTTGAAGAAGTGTCTATTCAAGTCCTTTGCCCATTTTTTTATTTGGGTTGTTGTCTTCTTAGAGTGGAGTCATGCAAGTTCTTTATATATTTTGGAGATTAAACCTTGTCTGAGGTAACATGGGCAAATGTGTTTTCCCATACAGTTGGTTCTCTTTTCACTTTAATGTGTTTTCTTTAGCCATGCAGAAGCTTTTTATTTTGATGTGATCCCATTTGTTTATTCTTTCCTTATGTCTGCTGCTCAAGGGGACATATCAGTGAAAATATTGCTGTGTAAAATACCTGAGATTTCCCTGTCTATATTCTCCTTTAGGACTTTAATGGTGTCAAGACTTATATTTGAACAACAATAAAAAAATTAAAAAAGATAATTAATACAGTAGATAGACAGAACCACAGTGGTTTCATTGGTACCATCTTTCAGATTGGATTTGGATTTAGTATTATTTCTTTTTAAGTATATGAAAGACAGCTTATAAGCATAATACTAGAAATGCTAGGAGAGACTCTATGCTTCTAAATTCTTATGTATTTTCACCTTAGTGCACGAAATCCTATTAATAGAAAAATTGTTTGTTCCAAAAGTTAACATGAATCTTGATAGTATGGGGAATGTTCTTATGTGGACTTATATTTATACCCCAGAGAAAAGACTAACCTTAATACATTAAGAGTGCTAACTCTGAAAAGGAGGGAAGAAGAGGATAGATTAAGGATACTGTCTCACTGAAGTGCCCAGGGTTAGGTTACCTCTAGTAAGAAGGTACTGAAAAAAAGTATTTAATTCACAATTTTTCAGAATCATAATGGAGAGGAGAGCTGAGCTTACATTGAAAGACTGTGTAAATTAATTTGGAATAATTGTTTTGAACATATACTTCTATTGATAAAAATATTTTAAATTCCTAATCTAATACATTACTAAAACTACCAATATGCATGTATTATTAAATAAACACATTACAAAATATAATATATATTAAAAAGCACGATAGGTCATTTAGAGGCCTAGAAGAGAATCAGTGCAAAAAGCTAAAGCAAACAACTGGCAAGTATACAAATTGAGAAAGATGTACATAAACCTTAAAGAGTTATATATAATGCTAATCTAAAACACTGAATAATTTATTTATCAATTCTATTTTTTCTTTTGCATTTCTTGCCATATTATTTAAGAAGAAATGCAGGTAAACTACCCAATGCATTTGCTTATTTTAATTCCTAATTCTTGTATGATTTTTTTATCTAACAAACATAATGTTCATAAAAATAATCCTCCCATAGGAGTGAGTTTATATTACTTTCCTGATATAGCTACAATTTTATAATAAATATTTTATTTATTTAATTTATCTATTTATTTATTTATCAAATTTATCAAATTTATCTATTTATTTATTTGTCAAATAGCATACTATTTTCAATATACCAAAAGGTTTTAGTATCAAAGGGAATTTTGACCAATGAAAATTCAGTCAATCTTTGTTAATATGAGGCTGTATAGGGACATAAAGCTAGATACCCACACTTACTGTGAGAAGCCTAAAATGGGTTTAAGTAATACCTTCCCTCTTTAAACTACAAGATCTCTAGTTTGAGATATGTCTTCTTAGAAGAAAAACTGCATTGTATACGTAGTTCAATGTTAAATGGCGAGCAAAAACTGATCAACTCTCTCAAGTACACGATTTTTCAGCATATGTATTAATAGTTTGCTTTCCTTCTTTCTCACAGTTAAAAAATCAGGGAACATAAATAAAATTTCTGGTTTATATCATTAAAATGATGTCATATAGTTTAAATATAAGAGATCATGATTAATTATTCTATTAAAAAATGAGAGACAAGCAAGTCTGACAACGGACATGTAGCACATCTCTACCATAGATGGAAATAGGGCTATAGCACCAGGCAGCTCATTGATGCTCAACAAAGAGGTGCTTTGGCACTTTGACAGGATGATTAACTTTGACAGGTTAAATTAACACAAACACAAAACAGAGGAAATCTATCCTTGCTTGTCTCTCTGCCAGGAAATACAAGCTTGTAATTGCTGTGATCTAGCTCTTCAGCATAAAACCAGCCCAATGCTTACATCAAGAGACTGATTTTGCAGAGCAAGACTATTCTGA
>PVKM010026137.1:0-19523 GCA_004027735.1 Carollia perspicillata | reverse complement strand
TTTTATTTATTTATTTTTAGAGAGAGGGGACAGGAAGGAGAAAGACTGGGAGAGAAACATCAATGTGTGGTTGCTTCTCATGTGTCCCCTACTGGGGACCTGGCCTGCAACCCAGGCATGTGCCCTGACTGGGAATCGAACCAGCGACCCTTTGCTTCACAGGCCCGTGCTCAATCCACTGAGCTATACCAGCCAGGGCTATTTTATTTATTTTTAAGATTTTATTTATTTCTAGAGAGAGGGGAAGGAAGGATGGAAGAGAGGAAGAGAAACATCAGTGTGTGGTTGCCCCTCATGTGTCCCTCACTGGGGACCCAGCTTGCAACCCAGGCATGTGCCCTGACTGGGAATCGAACCAACCACCCTTTGGTTCGCAGCCCACACTCAATCCACTGAGCCACACCAGCCAGGGCTGCATTTTTAATAAATGTTTTACAAGAGTGAATTGTCATTTCTAATTTTTCATGGGCAGACATACAGTGAGATTAGAGATCGAAATAGTCATGTGGTTTTTTTTTTTTCTTTTTAAAAAAGATTTTATTTATTTTTAGAGAAAGGGGAGGGAAGGGAGAAAGAGAGGGAGAAAAACATCAGTGTGTGAGAAAAACATTGGTTAGCTACCTTTTGCACGCACCCCAACCTGGCATCAGGCAGCAGCCCGAGCATGTGCCCTGACCAGGATGGAACTGGTGATCTTTCACCCTACAGGACAGCAGCCAACCAACTGAACCACGCACATCAGGACACTCGTATGCCTTTCAAACTTCTGTTAGACTATATATGCTAAAAACATTTTAAAATTGAAATATTAATAGGATCGAATGATAAATAAACTAATATACTGAAAATAGTATTTTTTAAGTGTTGTGGAGAATGCAAAAAATATTAATTTCCTTAGATATTTCGGATATATTTCAAATGACCTTCCTGAGAAGTACTTTTTTTAGGAAGTTAGGTTTAATTACTGTATGTTTTTTCTGAAAGTGGGTCTCCTATTTTCCATTTTATATGCATTTCTCTCATCTTTCCAAAGTCCGAAGCAAATCTTACTCTTGAGTTTAAAATTAGAAAGTATTATAGAGGGAAGGACACAACATTAGGAGAAATTGGGATGGAAAATTATTTCTTCCACTTCAAACCCTGTGTTTAGAGAAGTGGAAACATCAGTTTTAAAATACAATTAAGTCTTGAAGGATTATCTACTTTTTACAAGAGGTTTTTAAGCTTCCAAATCAGGTAAATTTTATTTTATATTTTGTATTTAATTTATCAGGGTTAGATAGAATTTACTTTAAAATACCATGTATATATATCTTTTGGGGGAGAATCTCTTTTAAGTATATTTATATTTAACTTAATTTTTTTCCAGTGCTGTCAAAGGGAAAACCCCACAAGTGGGTGACAGAGTATTGGTTGAAGCTACATATAATCCTAATATGCCTTTTAAATGGAATGCACAGAGAATTCAAACACTACCAAATCAGGTATATAGAGTTTGATATTATTGAAACATGGTAACTGAGTCTTTCAGTTCACAAAGATTTTTCTTCCTTTTAAAAAATTTTATTTTATTTTATTTTATTTTAAGAATCAGTCCCAAACCCAGCCTTTACTGAAGACCCCTCCTGCGGTACTTCAGCCAATTGCACCACAGACGACATTTGGTGTTCAGGCTCAGCCCCAGCCTCAGTCACTGCTGCAGGCACAGATTTCCGCAGCTTCCATTACCCCACTACTGCAGACTCAGCCACAGCCTTTATTACAGCAGCCACAGCAGAAAGGTATTGCATGTAATGTGTCTTTGCTTTTTATGTTTCAGACTAATACATGACTGTTTCGTTATTAAAATAACGAGAGTATTATTAAAATAACGAGCGTATACTAAAAGGCAGGGACTTCCGCAGTTCTTGAACAGAAAGTATTTTGTGTATACCACTTCCATTTTTATAACTATTTGGGAACATTTTTATTTTATTGCTCTTACTCAAAGACTTGGTCTTTGTTAATTTAAACTCAAAACTATTAATCCCCTCCCCCCATTGGTATCTTTTATCTGTAATGGAAGAAAATGTTTTCAAGACTTCTTTCTTGTAAATGTAACATTTTATATACATGCTGAGTCTGGAGATAGCACTTCAAGTTCCTCATTGAACCATTGTTCCTCAAGTAAATGAGCTGTGTTGAAATTTTCCTTTACAAATTGTGCACAGATTTCCCTAGGGCCTGTATCTTCTGGTGGAATTATAGGGTCCCAGGGTTTATGTGTATTAAACTTTCTAGGTTATACCAGCCTGTTTCCAGACTACTTAGTTCTTCTGTGTATCTCACCTTTAATCCTGTGATTTCTGATTTTTTTTTCTCATCTTTCTTTCTTAAGGGGATTTGTTTTCAGTTGTTAATAGGGGCTTGAATACCTTTTTTTCCCCCCTGTCACTGTCTCAAGAAGAGATGGCTTCTATGGGAGAGCTCAAGGAAGCAGTGTTTCTGGTGATGATGAATCCCATGAGTTTGGTAAATGATTGACGGGAGCAGTAAGAGTAAGGTGGAAAAAATAGAAGAGAAAGAAGGGATCAGTGTAGTATGAAAGTTTACTTGGCAGAAGGGTGGGGGAATCCCAGTTGGCAACTAGGATTCCTTCAGCAATACCAGCCCATTCATTAATCTTTAGCTGATAAGGTATTACTTAACATAAGAAATAATCATAAGTTTGCTTTTTCCTGTCCCAAATTATTTATGAAAATTTTAAAATATATAAAAACATTGAACAGTATCATGATCACTTGTATACTTAACAGCCTTGAACAACTAACATTTTACCAGTGTGTTTTGTTTGAATATATATTTTTTGAAAACCCACACATTTTCGGACCATAAGAGGCACCTAGATTTTAGAAGAGGAAAAAACATTGGAAGCAAAAAATGTGGTAAAATATTTAATAACATAACATAATATTTCACCAATGTAAATGTAAACAGAAGTCAACAGCAGCATTAACAACCATTATTCCAAAATGGGGTGTGTGGGGGAGTCTTATAGTGCAAAAAATACAGTATGTGCTATTAGTTTAATAAACATTTGACATCATTACCAGACATTATGACATATCACTCCCATATACTTAAACAATGTTTCTTAAAAGAGTTTTCTTATGTTACCACACTCTATTGTCACGTCTAAGAAAAAGCACTTAAATATCCTTTTTATATTCAGATCTCTCCCGTTGTCTTAATAAGGTTGTTTTTTGTTACCTAAGAGAAAGCCAAATTTCATGCGTTGTAGTTGGTTATGTTTCTTTAGTTTTTTGTTTTTTGTTTTTTGTTTTTAATTCTAGGATAGCTTTCTACTTTCTTTTTTTTTTATTACCTTGACTTTTTGAAGAAATTGGACTGTTGACTTGTAGATTATTTTATTTTCTAAGAGTTTATTTATTTATGTATGTATGTACGTTTGTATGTATGTATTGTTAGAGGGAAAGGGAAGGAGAAAGAGAGGGAAAAAACATCAGTGTGAGGTTAGTTGCCTCTCTCACACCCCTTACTGGGGACCTGGCCTGCAACCCAGGCATGTGCCCTGCCTGGGAATCAAACCAGTGACCCTTTGGTTTGCAGTCTGGCACTCAGTCCACTGAGGCACACCAGCCAGGACAGCTTGTAGATTCTTTTGGAATGTTCTATTCTGGATTTGTCTTGATTCCTTGTGACGTTTTTACCTTGTTCCTCTATCTGCCATATAAACTATAAACTCTAGGTTAAGTCTAAAGGCTTTTCTAGGTGATGTCGTGTAATTCATATTGCACCATACTAGGAGGCACATGTTGTCAGATACTTCCACTATTTTTGACACTAAATTCAATTATTTGGTCAAAGCGGTAACCATAAATCTATTATAAGAGGTTTTTTTTTTACTCTGTATAGATAATCTCTGGATGATACTTCGACATCTTGTATTTTGCTGTATAGCAGCAGCCTTTGGTTTAATGGCAATAGATCAGGGGTTGGCAAACTACAGCCCTTAGATTTGGTCTGTGGCCTGGTTTAATATGGTCCCCAAACTAAAAATAGTTTTTGCATTTTTATTTATATATTTTACCCCTGGGCAAGCAAATTGCATTGTTTTATTGTTAATGTTGTCCTTTCCCCAGTTGCTATATATGTTGATCATATTGAACAAGGTCATACAGGTGACCTTGCCGTGTTATAAAATGAACACTCTTCTCTGTTGAGGTGTGCTTTACACAGTGTAAAGAGCACAGGCTACAAAGTCTCAGGGCCTGCCTTTCACTTCATTCCTGAAACGCGGTGCGTCTTTAGAGAATACTGCCTCACTTAAGTAGTTTCCTAATCTGTAGCACAAGGGGTTATATTCTCTTTTTTGTTTGTTTGTTTGTTTGTTTGGGGTTTTATCTTTATTATATAGTTTTTGCACTTTTAAAGGGTTATAAAAAGTATGCAAATATACCAAATGGTCTCTAGTATTCATGGGCCATAGAGCCTAAAATACTAGGCTCCTATCTACAAAATATAACCAGGTAATGATTTGGAAATTTGTTTAAATAAGTTAAAAAAATGTTTTTTCTGTATTTTTTAAAGCTGGTTTATTGCAGCCTCCCGTTCGTATAGTTTCACAGCCACAACCAGCACGAAGATTAGATCCACCATCCAGATTTTCAGGAAGGAATGAGAGAGGGGATCAAGTGCCTAATAGAAAAGATGACCGGAGGTATGTTTTTCAGAGTATATTTTTGATGGTGGTAATGGTTGCACAATGTGATGTTCTTAATGCTGCTTAAAAATTATTAAAAAGCTAAGTTTATGTTATGTATATTTTGCCACAATTTAAATTTTTAAAATTTATTTACTGATTTCATTTATTTATGCATTTATTGGTTGATTCTTTTTTTTTTTTTTTTTAAGATTTATTTATTTAGCCCTCTCTGGTGTAACTTGGATTGAGTGCGGGCTGTGAACCGAAGGATTGTGTATTTGATTCACAATCAAGGCACATGCCTGTGTTACGGGGCCGTATGAGAGGCTACCTAAAAAGCACACATTGATGTTTCTCTCCCTTTTTCTCTTTCATTCTCCTCTCTCTAAAAATAAATAAATAGATTTTTTAAATAAAAATTTTACTTATTTTTAGAGAGGAAGAGAGTGAGAGAAATATCAGTGCATGATTGCCTCTCACACGCCCCCTACTGGGGACCTGGCCTGCACCCAGGCACGTGCTAACTCCGAATCCAATCGGTGATGCTGTGGTCCACAGGCCGGTACTCAGTCCACTGAGCCACACCAGCCAGGGATTGGTTGACTCTTGTATGTACTCTGACTGGGGATCAACCCCATAACCTTGTCATATGGGGGAAATGCTCTCCAGCTGAGCATCCCAGTCAGGCCCCATTTTATCACAGTTGTTAAAAATTATTTTAATTAGTTATACTGTCAAGTCTTGCTTATATTACGTATTATTTCATGAAAGAACTTTTGGATAATGCCAGAAAAATTAGTGATTTTGGAAAAATTTGTTTTAAGTCGTGAAAGGGAAAGAGAAAGGCGTAGATCCAGAGAAAGATCTCCTCAGAGAAAACGTTCCCGAGAGAGATCTCCTCGAAGAGAGAGAGAACGATCACCTCGGAGAGTTCGCCGTGTTGTCCCACGTTACACAGTTCAGTTTTCCAAGTTTTCTTTAGATTGGTAAGTTATCCCCCATCATTGTCTTATTAAATTATTAGGTTTGTAATATTGAGTAGTATGGTAGGATGTGTTATACACAGAGATACTTTTCTTGCAAATTTTATTTCCTAACATTTAGTGCTCTTAGTTTATATAAGAGCAAAGGTGCAATTTGAGTAGCAGTTCTTAGCAGATTGGTTTATTTTCATGCACTCATTAAAGATATTGGATGCCTATTGAAAAAGGCAGTCCCTCTGAGATGAAGTTATTCCTTAAAGTTAGAATCATTTAAGGTTCAGATTTATTGATAACTTTATAAGTTCATGCATCGTTCATTGTGTGTGGCATAATAATAATATAGCAGTATATTAAATATTTCAAGGATTAAATATTTCAGTATAGTATAATAGGAACATACACACATTTGTATTTGTGTACATAAATACATTTTTCAGTCTTTGGAATCAGAAGTAATGGGCAAGTTACCAGGAGTTTTTGGGCTTTGCCTGCAAAATGGAAACCAAAAAATTCAGCTAGCAGAATTATTGTGAGATTGAGTTCATGTATCTAAAGCAACAGTGTGTGTGGCATATTGTAGATACTCAGTAATAGCTGCAAAGTTGTAATTCATAGAAAGGCAAATGGGTCAATGACTGATTTACTCTAATGGAAAGGGAGAATTATCGAAGGCTCTGGGACTGGCAATTGTGTATAAGAAAAATTAGCAGAAAAAAACAAATTGACAGTAAAGTAAAAACTAAGTTATTAAAAGCAGCTTTAAAGTTATTTCACATAGGAGCACATAACAATGCACTTCAGTGTCCTGAGAGGGTATTGCTGTATTTCAACAAACTGTGATAGATAATGTTCATAATATTGGACTATCAAAAATTAAAATTTTTATGTATTCTGTTCTAGATAGAGTAAAACCAGTATATTTTATTTATGCTACTCAATGGCAAAAAGATCTTGCTCGATAACTTTGCTTAATTCTTAGGTAACTGGTGTTCGTTTACTCTTGCTGTGGTCAAGTCAGCGACTACTCTTAATTTATGCTAGTTTTCTTATCCCTGTTCACTTGTATACTTAAAAATATCTAGTCTGTATATTTAAGAAAAACTTTTTTGAGTCAAAACCACTTCTCCAGCCTTTGAAGACATTAAATAGTGCAGCTGTGCTTTAAATTCATCTGGGAAGAGTTGATGCATGGAATGTAAATTGAGCAGCTGTCTATCTCCTTTCAACAGTTAGAACTTCACAGTTTTACTTCACCACTTTGAAGTAAATTCTGAAGAACATCAGATGAACCCATTATAAATAAAATTCCCAAGAACACCAAATGAGCCCATTACAAATAAAAAAAATTCATACCTTTTCTTTTAGTTCATGGCAATCAAGATTTTCATATAGTAATATGATTTATAAGAGACTATGCCAAGACATGATTTATTTGTATTTCTTATTTTATAAAGATTTTACTCATGGGGTAAAGATACAACTTCAGAAATTCTAGTGATGGGAAGCTAGGAAGCTATTACACAGACTTTCTGCTTGTACCACTTCTTTAAACAACAAAAGCAAAACTGAAGTACCTGTTTTTCCCATTTTCATTATTTTGACAGCAAAATTTTATTTAAATAAAGTATAATTATGTCAGTAATTATTAATGACAAGCAAATTTGTCATTCTGTATTTATTATTTTCAGGCTTCAAATAAAAAGATGCCCCTATAAATATATCAGTTCACATTTTACCCTTGTTTTTAGTTGTCTTTTAAAAAGATAATGTAGTTACCTTTTCATGTTACAAATTGCATTTTCTACTTTTCATTATCCTTTTAAACAAATCTCTTGGCTTTTTACCAGATTGGTTTACTTTTGAGTTTCTTTCTTTTAAAAGCTCTGCTTCTTAGGAAAAAGGAAATGATCCTTTAAAAAAAATCATTATGCCAGATTTAAAAGGCAAGAAACTTATCCTCCCTTTACATAATAAAACAGGTATGGATCTTAATCATTAACACAGAGAGGTATTATAGTGTGGATAATCAAAAAAACATTTGGATTTTGCTTTCAGGTGAATTTTAATTTTGTATGCACATATTCTTGAACTATAGAATAAAAGTTGTATTTTTTCTATATTGTATAAAGCTGATTGAGGAACATTCATGCTAATTTGGTACCATTCCTATCCTTTCTTTATATTCATTCTATGTGAATATAATTTTCTTAAAAGTGTGCAGTTTCAACTGAGGCAGAACTGCTTTTGTTCAGATCTCTGGAGCTGGGGTTGAAGTTATTTCAAAGGGTCTTCTCTAATGAATTTTAAGCTACACACAAAAAGTAAAGAAATAAAGGTAACATTTAGATATGTTATTCAAAGTTGTAAGTGAACAATTTTAAAATGAGATTTTCATATGCCTTATTGCACATCCATAGCTCATTATTTATTGACCATTTGCTGCTGGCTTTTAGCCATAAAGGTTATATGTTTAGCTGCAGAATTAAGTAAATATTTGCATAATCTTTGGTATCAAGGCTATTTATTCACTACTTATGTCTGTTTTTCAGTCCTAGTTGTGACATGATGGAACTAAGGCGCCGTTATCAGAACTTATATATACCTAGTGACTTTTTTGATGCTCAGTTTACATGGGTGGACGCTTTCCCTTTATCAAGACCATTTCAGCTGGGAAATTACTGCAATTTCTATGTAATGCACAGAGAAGTAGAGTCCTTAGAAAAAAATATGGCCATTCTTGATCCTCCAGATGCTGACCACTTATACAGTGCAAAGGTTTGTATTCTGTGAACACAGCTAAAGTTTCTGAGCAGTTGGTCATAGTAAGACTGTATAGAGTTAATCTTCAGAGAGTGGTTTAAGATTTGAATACTTAGGTTTTCTTCTTGACCTGTTTTGGTTATTTAAGTAATTTAATGTAACTTCTCTTTGCCTTAACTGTAAAATTATTTTTCTTTGTTTGTTTGTTTGTTTGTTTAACACTTGGAACCTCATAAAAATGTGAAGATGAAGCTGATGTAATGACCTTTTTGGAATGTTCTAGCACTTTGGCTAGGCCCAGATAAAACAATTGTGGGTGAATGTACTATATGTTAGTCTGCAGGGCAACATTTAGTATACTGCTGTGGTCAGTAGGCTTCTGCTATTTTAAAATCTCAAAAAACATCGCTTAGAAAGTTAAAAACATGTAATTATAAGGTGTCTGATACCATTTCTGCTGTAGCATTTTTGCATTCCATTTTTATCAAAAATTTCTGGTATATAATATGTAGGGATAATTAGTAGTGCTTCTCATTTTTTTACGTTAGACTTTTGACAGGATTGAATTATTTGACTATAATAGGTAATGCTGATGGCTAGCCCTAGTATGGAAGATTTGTATCATAAGTCATGTGCTCTAGCTGAAGACCCACAAGAACTTCGAGATGGATTTCAGCATCCTGCTAGACTTGTTAAGGTAAAATGAAGCATTAACTTTAGGTGTTTACTGCTTTGCTTGGTTCTAACTATATACGTATAAAACTAAAAATACTGCCTTTTAAATTTTGTTAATTAGTTTAATAATAAGTTTAGTATTGAGGCATTCAGAATTGAATGATGTAGTCGTTTTTCTCACTATAGATTATGGCTATAACTTACTCATGTCACTAGTTCCACTGTCATTTTGATGTTACATTTGTGGCATAGAAAAATTCCAGTGATAATGGATTTAGTGTATCTTTGGATGCTTTTAAAGTGTGAATTATATAGCTTGTTTCTTTAAAAGAACCCTTTATCTGAAGAAGTATTTTAGAAGGATGAGTTATGATGTGTGTAAATCCTATTCCATTGCTGAAATGCAGTGTGGAACACGATGAACTGAACTCTTCCTTGACTGACAGTTACCAGAGGTAGTAAAAATGATATTGGAAAGGTTTGTACCTTTCCTTTCCAAGTATTTTATGTGCAATTTGATGAGTTGCATAATATATATAAATGATTCTTTGTTTTGAATTAGTTTTTAGTGGGCATGAAAGGCAAGGATGAAGCCATGGCCATTGGAGGCCACTGGTCTCCTTCGTTGGATGGACCAGACCCAGAAAAAGACCCCTCTGTGTTGATTAAGACTGCTATTCGTTGTTGTAAGGCTCTGACAGGCATTGATCTAAGTGTATGCACACAATGGTAAGTACCAATTCATTTCTTGATTAGGAATGTTTTCCTAATAGTTTATCTAGATAACTTTGTCTGTCAGCCTTCACCCCCTGCCCCTTATTTTAGCAACCTTGATCATGCAAGTAATCTCAAAGGAAAAAATCCACATTTGTAGCAGTTTATTTGGTGCCAAAAATGTTTGGGGAGGAGGGGAGGATTAAGAACTAATAAAAATAAACTGAAAATTTAAATGTTTGTTATGTACTTTGGAAATTGGATGTATGTTGAAAATATTTTTCATTTCGTGCATAGCTGGAGAAGATCGTCAAGAGAGAACTTCATTTCATTGTAATTCTTTTGTTATAAAATGATGTAGTTGCTGATTATTTTTGTTCAGCCATATTTTCTCTTGAGGCTTATTTGTCCTGTATATTTCAGTATATTTCTCGTGACTTAATTGAGAATTTTTTTTTTAGCACACGAAATCTGAACAGCTATCCAGCTTCTTCAGGTATTCTCTAAACTATGGGTAGCTCTGTGATCAAACTTGAAAATGCCTTGGGGAACATATTCTTCTTTTAATGATAAATATTGTACAAATTTACCAAAAGAGGAACTATGGCTTCTATAATTTTTTTTTCTTTAGACCAACCTCAAGTTCTTGCAGCAAAATTTCTTTACTTGATGTGCTACAAGTGAACTAGGGTCTTTAAAATGTATTTTAGAATTTTTTTTCCAACATGCTTCTTCCCTTGCAACAGGTACCGTTTTGCAGAGATTCGCTACCATCGCCCTGAGGAGACCCACAAGGGGCGTACAGTTCCAGCTCATGTGGAGACAGTGGTTTTATTTTTCCCGGATGTTTGGCATTGCCTTCCCACCCGCTCAGAGTGGGAAACCCTCTCCCGAGGATACAAGCAGCAGCTGGTCGAGAAGCTTCAGGGTGAACGCAAGGAGGCTGATGGAGAACAGGCACTGAACGCTAATCCCTTTTTCTATTTTCGCTTCTCACAGGCACAGGAACACAGGCACAAATGCACACCACACACTACATAACAAACACACACGGAGGAACATAACTGGTAACAGCGACTGGTAATCCAGCTTTCAGCAGTATAGTTGTATGTTCTTTTCTCTTAAAAAAAATCTGTTTATCATGCTGACTTTAAGAATGCTGAGACAAAGGAAAATAAGTTGTGCTTAAATTGCACAGAATTTTGTTTTTATCATAGGTCTAGTTGCTGGAATCTGGGACCAGTTGTTGAGCAAGATTCAGTATTAAGCCATTTTAAACATTTTGCCATTTTCTAAAATTTAAAAAATTTTCTCTTTCACGGTCATCAGTTCTAGTCATGGATATTTGAAATTGGACAACCACAAGTCTGAGAGATTTGAAATTTCAGGCTATGTGGCATCGTCTTTGGTACATTTGAAAGGTCTGACTAAATCAGTCTTAACTTTGGGTGGCTTGAAAATTGGGGCAAGATCACACACTGTGTGGTTAGTGGAGACCGGCAGTGTTTGTGCATCCCTGATATCCTTTGTGTTGTAATTTATCACCCTTTTGTGTTTCACAGATCTGGCTTTGATTGGCTGATGAATGTCTTTGTGGTCAATTTAAAAGTGGTAGAATGTATGTACGTGGACTTGCCTAAATAACTTTAGGAGAAGATAATCTGAAACATTTGTGACCTTGCACAGATCAGCAACAGACTTTTAAAAATAAATTACCTTTATTTTAAGGTTTCAGAATAGTAATTAGGTTCTTAACTTTGTATATCAGGATGAAGAAGAGAAAGATGATGGTGAAGCTAAAGAAATTTCTACTCCTACTCATTGGTCTAAACTTGATCCAAAGACAATGAAGGTAACTTTGAAAGAGGTAGTATTTAGTTTGACATCTCTAAACAGGAATAGAGAGAATAGGGACACTGTGTTGTTTGTTTTCAGATAAAAGCCATTAAAAATGAAGTCCACAGATTTTATGTATTCTATATTATATTTGTATGTGTGTATATAAAAGCTAAGTAAAAGGAGACTTCGTAAATCAGTTCAGCCAGTGTCTGTTGAATGTAATATATAAGGGCCTATGGTGTGAGCAATATTGTTTTCTAATTTGGGAACTGATGTAAAGTAGAATTTCTGCACTCAATTAACTTAAATTCAAGGAGTAGAAAAGAAGACACAGGAAAAACATCAAGTTTTTAAAATAAAATTTAATAGTAAAACGTGGATTGATATGCAGGGTGGGATAAAACTAGGTTTACAGTTGTTCATATGGAAAATATGATAATACAATAATTAACCCTGGCCTGGTAGGTCAGTTGATTAGAGTGGTGTTCCTGTATGCCAAGGCAAAAGTGAACCAGTGAATGTATAGATGGGTGAAGCAACAAGTCGATATTTCTCTGTCCCGTCCTCTCTCTCTCTTTCTAAAAATCTAAGTTTTAAAAAAAAATTTAAAAAGAGAGCTTCTGGTCAAGATGGAGGCATAGGTAGACATACTTTACCTCGTTGCACAACCACAAGAAGGGCACAACTAACTTAAAAAAAAAAACAAAAAACACCCAAACTGCTAGAAAATCACCCAGAACTGTACAAAAGTCTGACAGCCAAAGATTTAAAGAAGCTATATTCATCCAGACAGGTAGGAGCAGTGGAAAGGACGCTGTGTGGCGGTGACAAGAGGAATGGGCAGTCCCATGTTCATGTGTGGTAGGTTGAAAATCTGGGATACCTTGTGAGCAAGCAATCCCAGCCCAGGGTTCCAGCACCGGAAAAAAATAAAGCCTCGTAACTTTTGGCTGTAAACCCAGTGGGGGTTGGGACAGCAGAAGAAACTTCTAGTTTCTCAGGAGAGCCTGGAACATACACAAACCTACCCATTCTGGGAACCACAACCAAGACAACAGCTAGAGGGGTGCCAGTCACATATGGGAAGTGGATTAAGGGACTGGAAAAGGGTTCAATGCCAAGAAAGCCCCCCCAGAAGTCAGCCAGAAGCAGCATTGGCCCTTGAAGACCCCTCCCCACAACATGGAGCCACAAAGCAGTTTGCCCCTTCCCTGGCAAATACCCAAGGATCCACCCCATACAACGTAACAGGTGTGCTAAGACAGGAAATCAAAGAGGCTCTACTGAGTACACAGACGCAGGGAGGATGCCAAATGAGGAAACAAAGGAAAAATGGCCCAAGTGAAGAAACAGAACAGAACCCCGGAAAAAGAACTAAGGGATGAGGAGATAGCCAACCTATCAGATGCGGAGTTGAAAATACAGGTGGTCAGAATGCTCAAAGATCTCACTGAATATGGCAAAAGCCTAAGGGAAGAAATGAAGGCTATACTAAGGGAAATAAAGAAAAATCCACAGGAAGCCAACAGTGAAGGGGAGGAAGCAGGGTTTCAAATCAGTGATTTGGAACTTAAGGAAGAAATAATTAACCAGAACAGAAAGAAGAAACAAGAATTCAAAAAAACATAGGAGAGTTAAAGAAGACTAGGGGACATCTCCAAAAGGGCCTATATCTGAATCATAGGGATGCCAGCAGAAGAGAAAGAGCAAGAAATTAAAAACTCATTTGAAAAAATAGTGAAAGAGAACTTCCCTAATTTGGCGAAGGAAATAGACATAGAAAGAAGTCCAGGAAGCACAGAGTCCCAAACAAGTTGGACCCAAAGAGGACCACACCAAGACACATCATTAAATGCCAAAGATTAAAGATAAAGAATCATAAAAGCAGCAAGAGAAAGGAGTTCCCATAAGACTATCAGCTGATTTCTCAAAAGAAACTTTGCAGGAAGAAGGAACTGGCAAGAATGTATTCAAAGTGATGAAAAGCAAGGACCTACAACCTAGATTGCTGTATTCAGCAATGCAATCATTTAGAATTGAAGGACAGGTAAAGTCTTACCGGACAAGGTAAGGCCAAAGGAGTTCATCATCACCAAGCCCTTATTACATGAAATGTTAAAGGGACTTAATTTAAGAAAAAGACGATCAAAACTGAGCATTAAAACAACAACCAACTCACAACTATCAACAACTGAATCTAAACAAGAACGAACTATGCAAACAACAGAACAGTAATAGAATCCCAGAAAGAGAGATGACATGGAGGGTTAGCAGGGAAGAGGAAGAGAGAGAATGGGGGGAAAGGTATAGAGGTTATGAATCATAACTAGGTAGATACAAAATTGACAGGGGCACGTTAAGAACAGTAGGCACTATGGAAGCCAGAGAATTTATATGTACGACCCATGGGCATGAATAAAGTCGGGGTATCGCTGGAGGGAAGAGGGGTGTACCAAGCAGAGGGGAACAAAGGGGAAGTTGGGACAGCTATAGTAGCATAATCAATAATATATACTTTTTAAACAATTTTTAAGCTTTATTTTTTTAATAAAATACAATAATTAAAGATAGTGTAAGGATAAACTTTGTCTTTCAGGTACTCACAACTGTAAACCTATATTTGCCCCACCCTGTACTCTGAACTGGGAAGGATATAATTTAAGAGCCTCTTCTGAAAATCTTGTAACTTGTACTGCCTATACTGGTTTTGTTTGTTTGGTTTTGTTTTTTGCTCCCCAGTGTCTCTGGGCCTATTATTGTCCTGCAGTTTTGCATCTTTGGGCTTATAATGTGAATGTAGATCCCTGGATTCTACATACATACATTCTGCATGGATCAAAAGATCAGAGGCTGATCATTACTTGCTTTTGCATCTTGTTATTTAACACATAAAAGTTGATTAACTTCTGTTCTTAGCAAAAAACAAACAAAAGACCCCCAAAACAGTATTTCTTCTTCATTATGAAACTAGCTTTTTAATCCAGATAGTCTTATAGATTCAGAAAATACAGGCAAATAGATTAAACTCTACATTCTAGGACTTTTTTTTTTTTCAAATTAATGGCTTTGCTATTACGTTTGTTATTTTAAAACTTATTTATTTTTATTATAAATGTAATGCCTGCTTATTTTCAGAATTGGTACATATGTAAAAACTAGAAGAGAAACAGTATTTGAGCCTATCACTCATAAACTTTTGATGCGTTTTCTTCCATTCTTTTTTCTGGGGGTAAGCTTTGTGGTTGGTTGGTTGCATATAATCATGTATAAAAAGTTGCTGTCTCACCCTTTTCAATTAATATTAGTGTTTCCCCTGTAATTATTTTTAACCATCTAGTTGATGTACTGTTTTTTCTTAGGATTACTCTTTTATTAAATATTTAGATTTCTTTACTTTTTTGGAGAGGAGACTATTAAAAGGAATATGTAAAGATTTTGTTTGTTTTCCCGTGTTTAGGTTTTTTCCTGAGGGTAAAATCCCAGAAATTAGAATTACTGGGTTAGAGAACATTAAATATTTTTAAGCAGCTTAAAACCTATTGTAAATTATTTTTTAATATTCTAAGAAGTTTGTATTTTCATAAACATTTTATGAGCTAAGTATCCCTTTCACCGAAGTTTCTTTTTTAAAGCACAGAAGATAAATGCATAGTTTATTCTCTATTTCAGTGCCCTATTTTCTTTTTTTGTGTTTTTGTGGTCTGTGTAATTTAGGTAAATGATCTCCGAAAAGAATTAGAAAGTCGAACCCTTAGCTCCAAAGGTTTAAAGTCCCAGTTAATAGCCCGATTGACCAAACAGCTTAAAGTAGAAGAGCAAAAAGAAGAACAAAAGGAATTAGAGAAATCTGAAAAAGAAGATGAAGAGGAGGATGATAGGAAATCTGAAGATGATAAAGAGGTATATATGAAGTTATTTAAATGTACTCCTTACCTTACTCTACTTTGGTCTGACTCCCTACCCTGTGTTGTTTCTCTGTGTGGATACCCTCCTGGCTCCTTTTGGGTTTTATTGCCTGGTAATTGGGGAGCCCTGGGCCGTGATAGCTGTCCCTTCCTGCCAGCCTCCATGCCTTGTATAGATACCTGCTTTGCTTGAAGGAATTGCTTTAGAACTGAACTGTTCAGGACAGGAAGAGTTGATTTGAAAATGGTGAGACTGTAATTCTTACCATTTTGTTTTCACATATTCCCCTTATCTGTTTGGTTACTCAGTGGTACAGTTTTTAAATTCATATACATCATTTCTCAGTGTCCATGGAGGATTGGTTCCAAGACTCCATGGATACCAAAATCCATGGATGCTCAAGTCCCTTATATAATGGCAAGTACTAATGGCTTAGTACTTGCATATAACCTGTATTGCAAATAGACTACAGCAGAGTATGCCTGCAAAACACTTTATTTGAGTGAATTCATTGTAGTGCTTGGTGTATGGAAAATTTCAGTTTTGCGTTTTAGAAGCCTGGGATTTTTTTTCTCTGATTTTCTTTTTTTAATTTATTGATTGAGGGGCATGGGTGGTGGAGAGAAACATCAATTTGTTGTTTCATTTTTTTATGCATTCATTGGTTGCTTCTTGTATGTGCCCTGACCAGAGAGAGCAAACTCGCCACTTTGGATTATCAGGATTATGCTCTAATCTACTGAGCTACCTGGCCTGGGCTCCTTGAATATTTTTGGTTCACAGGCAGTTGAATCCGGAGATGAGAAACCTGTGGGTACAAAGGGCCTACTGTAGAAGGCAGAGTCAGTGTTTGATTTTTTTTTCCTCATTGTGCAGGGAGCATGCTAATCTCTGTATCATTTAAATTTTAGTATATGTGCTGCTGGATGAAGCAAGCAACATTTATCTGGTTTTCGAGATAATGAATGAATTAGGTTCCCCGGCATCTTCAGTGGTTACATGTTTGTTTTTCTAATACCTTTATTTGAAAGAATTTTAGGTCTTTGCATTTCTTATTCTTAGTGAAGCTCAAATTGTCCCTCTTTTCACCAGTGGTTGGGCAAAAGGGGACAATTTGAAGTTTAAAAATATTTTTGTATTTTCTATTCCTCTTTTCTCATTTTTTTAAAGATTTTATTTATTTATTTTTAGAGATGGGAAGAGAGGGAGAGAAACATCAATGTATGGTTGCCTCTCTAACGCTCCCTACTGGGGACCTGGCCCCCACAACCCAGGTGTGTGCTGTGACTGGGAGTCTTAACGGGCAATTCACAGGCCGGCCAGGGCTTCCTTATTGTTTTTATGTTGTACTATAACTACATTGTCCAAGCATGTAGCATTGCATACTATACTGTCTTTTAATTCTCTGATCTCGGTCATACAAGCTAAATAGCCGATGCTCACCACTGGCCTTTTTGTCATTGTCTCTGAAGCTCATCTCCAATAGATTGCTCAGAGTTCATCCTAGTCGTATTTAAGTTTCTGTATGTTCACAACAGTTTGACCCTTTATGCTTGAAAATCAGTTTTGCGAATATAAAATCTTTGGCTAACATTTATTTTTCTTGACTATCTTAAATATGTTACATCTTTGCTGAGCAAGTTTTGCTGTCCAAAAGTGATGATAATGCAGTTTGCTTTCTGATAAAGTCACTTGCTATTTTGCCTAGATGTACGAATCTGCCATTTTATTAGAAATGTGTTTTAATATTGGTTATTCTGGATTAACAACTTCAGGTGCATTGTGTGCTCTTTCATTACGTAATTTCTGATTTTTTCAGGAAGTTTCTCTTGAACAAATTTTTCTTTCTGTGGTAAAATATACATGAATCAAAATTACCATTATACCATGTAGTAATAACTCTCCAGCCCCTCTCCCCCATCCTCTGGTAACCTCTATCCTGATACTTCTGTTTCTGAATTTGCGTGTATTAGGTACTTCATGTAAGTGGAATTGTACAGTACATATCCTTTCGTGATTGGCTTCTCTCACTTAGTGTAATGTTACCAGGGTTCAGCCATGTTGTAGCATGTATCAGAACTTCATTTCTTTTTAAGGATGAATATTCCATTGTATGTATATACCACTTTTTGCTTATTCATTCATCTGTTGATGGACATTAAGTTGTTTTCACCTCTCAGCTATTGTGAATAATACTGCTATGGAAAAGCAAGTTCCCTTTTTTGTTCTCTTAAGTCATTATTTCTTGAGTTTATTTGCTTCTCTATTCCTTCTAGTTTTATTCTTAAATTTCTGAAACTCTTGAATGCTTGTTTTTCACTTTTTAAATTCTTATATTCTTTTCATTTCTTGTAAGTTTCTTAATATCTTATAGCATACTTGAACATGATAAGTTAATATTTTTATGTCTTATGACCATGTCTTTCTAGCTGACTTTCACTGCCTGTAGGGATGTAATTGTTCTCCTTTTTAAAAATATGGACTTTGTATGGAATTTGACCTCAATACTTTCCTATTGCTGATACCTATGTGAATTTAGTTTGCTTAAAATTTTATCATAAGGGGGTTGCTTCATATAGATTGTATAACTTCACAGAGCTCTGTGTTCTGTTGTTTTCTTGTGCTATCAAAAAATAATGCAATGTCAAAAACATATGGCGGCTTTCTGAAATTTCTCTATTACCCTCTCTCACTTTTATCTGGACCTCCTTTTTCCGTGTCTCCGTGTCCCTGTTCTGCTCATTATTGATTCCAATCCCAGAAGATTCTCCTCATTGTGGGACCCTGTGCTGGAAGGATGCCCTGGTAAATCAGCTTTGCAAATTCATAGGGCTAGAATGTTCTAGACCAGCTCAGATTTTAAGATGAACTCCTTGTCATCACTGTTGTTGGAAGTAGAATCTTGCCTAGTTTCAGCTGCAGTCCTTAATTGACCTGCGCTTTCCAGTGAATGCCCATTGACCGTGTTTCTTTCCTATTGACTGTTTTGTGGTTTTCCTGTTCTTAGATCCATGGGACAACTCCATTACTTCCTTCTGCTTTCCCACACACAGACACCAGTACCACATAGATCTTTCCGTTCTTATGCCTTTTTCCCACCCACTTGTACATTGGGGCGTATGGAGATACCTTGTTACCTTGGTTTCCTGTCAAAATGCATGGATTTTGGTTTGGGTATCTAGATTATTCCGTCTCTTTTTAATGTGGAGATTCAGGAAGATCCAAAATCTCTGCTAACACCAGTATTTTTCCCAATTCCCCTGATTTACATAATGTTAATATAGGTATTCCCCCCAACCTCCCTTTGAAAGCAGTTTCTTATTCTGGGAAATCCAAAGAGAATTATAGTAAACCTATCTTCTTTAGTAAATTTGAACTTTTCTTCCCTCTTCAACCCTTATTGTTGGTAAAGGAATCAGGAAATTTTTTTCTTTACATGGTATACATTCGATTACAGTTGACCATTGAACAACGGTGGGCCTGGGGGTGCCAACCCCTGCTCAGTCAAAAATCTGCCTATAGCACAGGCTGGTGTAGCTCAGTGGATTGAGCGCCATCCTGTGAACCAAAGGGTCACGGGGTTATTTCCGAGTCAGGGCACATGCCTGAGATATGGACTAGGCCCCCAGCAGGGGGCACATAAGAGGCAACCACCCTGTGAAGTCTCTTCCCCTCTCTAGAAAAATAATAAATAAAATCTTTAAAAAAACATCTGTGTACAACTTTTTTTTAACGCACCGTCTACTAAATGAAAACATTTAACAGTTTTTTGGGTTTTTTAAATATATTTTATTGATTATGTCATTACAGTTGTCCCATTTCCTCCCCTTCATTCCCCTCCACCCTGCACACCCTCTCCTACCCACACTCCCCAACTTTAGTTCATGTCCATGTGTCATAAGTTCTTTAGCTTCTACATTTCCCACACTACTCTTGCCCTC
>PVKM010026136.1:0-19528 GCA_004027735.1 Carollia perspicillata | reverse complement strand
TAGGATTTTCCATGTACACTATCATATCATCTGCAAACAGTGACAGTTTTGTTTCCTCCTTTCCAATTTGGATGCCTTTTATTTCCTTTTCTTGTCTGATTGCTGTGGCTAGAACTTCCAAAACTATATTGAATAGAAGTGGTGAAAGTGGACAACCTTGTCTTGTTCCTGATCTTAGTGGAAAAGCTTTTAGTTTTTGCCCATTGAGTATTATGTTGGCTGTAGGTCTCTCATATATGGCCTTTATTATGTTGAGGAATGCTCCCTGTATCCCCACTTTGCTGAGTGTTTTTATCATAAATGGGTGCTGTACCTTGTCAAATGCTTTTTCTGCATCTATTGATATGATCATATGATTTTTGTGTTTGCTTTTTTTTATGTGATGTATTACATTTAGTGATTTGCGAATGTTGAACCAATCTTGCATTCCTCGGATGAATCCCACTTGGTCATGGTGTATGATCTTTTTAATGTATTGCTGGATGTGGTTTGCCAATATTTTGTTGAGGATTTTAGCGTCTATGTTCATCAGCGATATTGGCCTGAAGTTTTCTTTCTTTGTTGTGTCTTTATCTGGTTTTGGGATTAGGATGATGCTGGCTTCATAGAAGGAGTTTGGGAGTCTTCCATCACTTTGTATTTTTTGGAATAGTCTGTGAAGGATAGGGGTTAGCTCTTCCTTAAATGCTCTGTAGAATTCTCCTGTGAAACCATGTGGTCCAGGGGTTTTGTGTGTCGGGAGTTTTTTGATCACTGCTTCAATTTCATCTGCTGTTATTGGTCTGTTTAGGCTTTCTGCTTCTTCTTCGTTTAGTTTTGGAAGATTATATTTTTCTAGAAATTTGTCCATTTCACCTAGGTTTTCAAATTTCTTGGCATATAGATCCTCATAGTAATTTCTCACAATCCTTTGTATTTCCGTGGTGTCAGTTGTAATCTCTCCTCTTTCATTTCTGATTGTGTTTATTTGGGTCCTCTCTCTTTTTTTCTTGATGAGCCTGCTAAAGGCTTGTCGATTTTGTTTATCTTTTCAAAAAACCAGCTCCTGGATTCATTGAACCTTAGTATTATGCTTTTAGTCTCTATGTCATTTAATTCTGCTCTGATCTTGATTATTTCCTTCCTTCTATTCATTCTGGGCTTTGTTTGTGGTTGTTCCTCCAGTTCTTTGAGATATAGGGTTAGGATGTTTATTTGAAAATTTTCTCTTTTTTAGGTAGGCCTCTTTTGCTATGAACTTCCCTCTCAGGACTGCCTTTGCTGTGTCCCATAGGTTTGGGGCTGGTGTGTGTTCATTTTCAATTGTTTCCAGAAACTTTTTGATTTCTTCCTTGATCTCATTGATAACTCATTCATTGTTTAATAACATGTTAGTCACTCTGCATGAATGTTACTGTTTTTCAGTTTTTTCCTTGAGGTTGGTTTCCAGTTTTAAGCCCTTGTGGTTTGAGAAAATGCTTGATATGATTTAAATTTTCTTGAATTTTTTGAGGCTTATTTAGTATCCTCTCATGTGGTCTATCTTTGAACATGTTCCATGTGCATTTGAAAAGAATATGTGTATTGCTCCTTGAGATGAAAGGTTCTATATATATCAATTAAGTCCATTAGATCTAATGTGTCATTCAGTGACGCAGTATCCTCGTTGATTCTTTGTGTGGAAGATCTATCCATTGTTGAAAGTGGTGTGTTAAAATCCCCTGCTATATATGTGTTGTTCTCTATATCTTTCTTGAAGTCCTCCAAAATTTCCCTTATATGTTTGGGTGCTCATATGTTGGGTGCTTATGTGTTTCTAATATTTATCTCTTCTTGATGGATCTTCCCTTGAGTACTATGAAGTGTCCTTCTTGAGTCTCTTTTTATGGCCTTTGTTTTGATGTCTATTTTGTCTGGTAGAAATATTGCTAACTCAACTTTTTTTTCCTGTGGGTTTGGTTGGAATATTTTTATCCAACCCTTCACTTTCAGTCTCTGTAGGTCTTTTGTTCTGATGTGGGTCTCTTGTAAACAGCATATATGCAGGTCATGTTTTCTTATTCATTCAGCTACCCTATGTCTTTTGATTGAAGCATTTTACCCATTTACATTTAAGGTTATTATTGATAGGTACTTATTCATTGACATTTTTTTCCCTTTGTTCTTTTCTTTCTCTCTCATTCTTTTTCTTCCTTTTCTTAAAGAAGTCCCTTTAGCATATCTTACAGTGCTAGTTTGGTGGAGGTGTATTCTTTCAACCTTCTTTTGTCTGAGAAACTCCTGTTTTGCCTTCCATTTTAAATGAGAGTCTTGCTGGATAGTCTTGGTTGCAGGCCTTTGCTTTTCATTACTTGGAATATTTCTTGTCATTTCATTCTGGCTTGTAGTGTTTCTGTTGAGAAATCAGCTGCTAGCCTTATTGGAGTTCCTTTGTATGTTGGTTCCTATTTTCCCCTTGCTACCTTTAAGCTTCTCTTTTTGTCTTTGCATTTTGCTGTTTTAATTATGATGTGTCTTGGAGTGGGACTTTTTGGATTTGTTGGGTTTTGGTTGTTGTTGGGTCCTTCCCTCCTGCTGGCTGACTGAGAGTCACTCCACCTACCACGACTTGTATGCTGTTGTGCAGGTGCTGCCAGAACAAAACCAGAAAGCCCAGGAACCAAACCCACAGCTACAAAAATAACTTCCATTTGCAATCCCGCTATCAACAGCAAATGAACCAATATTAATAAGGGTGTAAAGAGATTAAGACTATTGTAAGAAAGGAGAGCAAATATGAGATGATCTACTGAAAGATGATTTTGAGAGGGTAGAGAACGGAGTATTAATATGAGTAGGAATTGGTACAATGTGAAGAGAAAAAGTAAGATTTACATCATAAATAAAAAAAGGGAATGGAGAAGGTGGAATGTAGTAAGAGAAGGGAAGTGTACTGTATTAGGTTGAAAAATAAATTTAAAAAAATAAAATAAAATGAGAGAGAAGGAAAAAGGGAAAAAAGTAAATAAATAATAAATAAAACCCCACCAAATTGGAGAAAAAGATCCACCATAGCACTATCAATAACAATTGAGCTAAAATTGATATAGGTGGGATGGGAGTACGAGGGAAAAAGGAAGAAAGAAGAGCTTAAGACGTCTAGAGAAAAAGGAAGTGATTTTGAGATGACAGAGGGAGTGAGAATACTAAGAGTGAGGAATGAAAACCAGACTAAGACAGGGAAAAAGTAAAATTTGAGGTGAAAATTAAAAGAAAAAAGAAACAAAGCAAAAGGCTGGGACAAAAGCAAAAACAAAAACAAAAAAAAAAGCAGGCTAATACAGGGAAAGATTACAAATTAAGGTGAAAAAAGAGTAGGATGGGGAACAGTAAAATTTGAGATTTGAAATACAAAAGTAATGATATAGTGATAAAGTTGAAAAAATGCAACAACAACTATGCTATCCACAACCAATGAGCCAAGATTGCTAATGGTGGAGAGAGAACGAGGGTATTTTAATAATGGGGAAAAATAATGTGAGATGATCATTGATAAGACAATTGGTTTGAGAGGGTGGATGGGAAAGAAATAGTAAGAGTGTGGAATGGAAACAAGTAGTAGCAAGAGAGAAAACAAAACTTGAAATGAAAATAATAAGAAGAAAGAAGAAAGTAAAATGGGGTAAGTGAAGGGAGGAACAAAATATGAGAATTGAAATAAAGTATAATATAAAATCTAGTGACTTAATATGCACAAACTTGAAAGACAGGAAATGAATTTTAAAAATCTATGCAGGAAAGAAAGTATCACAAATCATGGGGAATAACATGGTGGGTTTCATTTCAGAAGCATCTAGTATTTACCCCTGTTTTTTCTATCTAGTTCCACCTGTGGTGATGTCAGATGGTAACCCTGTCTAGCCTTAGGCAGCCTGTTTGAGACTTCCAGGGATCTACTGTCAGTGGCTGACTCCTTCATTTGTTAATCTAGTCACTGTGCACTCAGCAGTCAGGTTTAAGCACCACAGAGTCAGGCAGAATCCTTCCTGGGGTTAGGGCTATTTCTTCCCCTCAGGCTGCTGCCACTTGGAGGAGGGTGGTCAGCCTGAGCAAGGTGGCTCCTGCTGTATGGGAGATGACTCAGCACTGGGATCCTGGCGGCTGCTCTCTCAGTTCTCTCTTCCAAAGCTACCATCCCCAGGCTCAAGCGTCTCTAGTCCACTTTTCCCCGCCTTTGCCAGAGTCCAGGGTAAGTGGCTATAAATGAAATTTTATGTGTTGGCCCTTTAAATGACTCTCTGTGTCTCCAGCTGTCTGTCTCTGGCAGAGAGCAACCCTGCCATTTTTCACAGCTGGCTGTTATCTGTGTACTTTTCAGGCTCTGTTGCTCTAGGCTGGGGATCCCAATTTGGGGTTTAGACCCCATACTTCTCAGGGGGATCTCTCTGGCTGCTCAAATATCCCTCTGGCCCTTCAGCTGCCCACCATGGGTGCCCAGCCAGCTCTCTCAAGTCTCCACTGCACTCCCTACCAGTCACGTGGTGTTGAAGCTGTTTCTTCTGTCTGTCCATGGTTATAAGCCTTTTCTCTTGCTATTGTTCAGTTGTTTATTCCAGATGATTTCTCCACAATTTAGTTGTAATTCAAGATTGGTCCTGGGAGGAGGTTAGTGTAACTTCCATTCACTCCTCTGCCATCTTGGTCCCTCCCTTGACTAGAATTCTTGAGTTTCCTTCCAAGTTACCTCCCTTCTGGTATTGTTAAGGCAAAACCAGCGAAACCCAGAATTAATAGAATGTTGTTAGTTGAATGTAGAATTGGGCCAAAGGAAATCTTTGATTTTACATAATAGTAACTGATGTCTACTGAGTACTTACCATCTGCCAGGCATTAATCTAAGCACTTATTCCTATATCAACTCAATTCTCATATAAACCTTTGAGATACAAGCTATAATTATCTCTACTTTAAAAATAAGAACTTGTCCAAGTTTGTTTTGAAGTCTGTTTAATCTAGGATACAGAGAACCCTGGTGAACTATTCCTGCTCTCCTTAGTGAGGCATCCTTCTGTGGCTGCCAGAATACTTGTCTACTAGATGATATTTTACCCCCTTGGCCAGAATTGGATAATCATTGTAAAAGTTCTCCCTTTTGGATCTCTGCTTTTTAGATGCTATGTGACCACCTTTGTGCTAGTACAATCTCTTCCCCATAGAGATTACAACATATGTGATTAGGTTACAGCTTTGTGCATAATTTCAGATTTACTATAGGTTGGTTGAAAGAGACCCCTTCCACACATACCTGTGGGGTTAGATTCATTTCTTGAATTACTTAACCATGGATCTAGAAACCTGGATGAAATAAGGTAGTCATACAAATCAGGACCACGTGGAGCCTGGTGTATCTTGGTGTAACTTCCCTTGGCCTACAGAGTTCATGATATGAGTGTGATGACACTGTGCAAAGCAGGGTCTCATGGCATGTGAGAAACTTCTTTGCTATGTCTCAGTCCTTTTTTTCATGAAGTTTATATGGCCATTTATAAAGAACCAACACAAATAAACTAATAGGAAGTACATGCAGATCTCCAGGACCCTCCTGATACTCCAACTGAATTTAACTTCTGTTAGGCCACATCCTCATCCAGGTTGGGAGTGGGGTTAAGAAAGGCATCCCTGAGCAGTATCTTTGCCTCTAACCAGCTTTCCAGAATCTCAAAATGTCCATTTCCATTTTACATTCTGAATCTCTATTTTCACATATAGAGAGTTTGTAAAACTTTAGGTAAAGTTAAAATGAAAACTGTGCCACACTCTTTGAAAAGCAGAGAGGGATGACTTGAGGGCCCTGGAAAGAATTCCCTATTGGATTGTAGCTGTTTGTTATAGTATGATGATACAAAGGTATCACATTTGTGTATTTCATTTGGAGATCATTTCAGATATAAAAAGACTTGCAAAACCAGTGCAGAGAACACACATATATCTTTTACCTAGAGTCACCTGTTGTTAACATTGTATCTCATTTGCTTATATACATCGTGGCTCTTTTACCCCTAAGTACTTTAGTATATATTTCCTCAGAACAATGAACAACTTTATAAAATTACATTGATAGAGAATTTATATGTAACCTATTATCCACATTCCAGGTATTTAGTTGACCTTATGAGATCAACATTATAAGCATTTTCCCCCTCCACTAAAGGATTCAGCCTAGGGTCACTTACTTGTCATAGCTTCTTTTAATGTGGAACATTTCCATAGCCTTTCTTTGTTTTTTTTTTTAATGATATTACCCTTTTTGAAGAATAGAGTCCCACCCAACTTCCCCTTTTAAAAATAGAACATTCATCATTTTGTGTTTGTCTGATGTTTCCACGTGATTAGATTGATGTTATACATTCTTGGCTGGAATACTGTGTTGGTGATGTTCTCTCCTTTTTAGGGTATCACATCTGGAAACATACAATGTACATCTGTCCCTCACTAGTGATGTTAAATTTGATCACTGAGTTAAGATGTTGTCTGGTTTCTCCACTGTATAATACTGATTTGTTTCCTCTTGCAACTAATAAGCAGTATGTGGGACACACTCTTAAGAGCCTACAAATAACCTGCTCTTCATCAAATTGTCCCCTAGAGTTAGCATCCATTGATGATTTTTGCCTAAACCAATCATTATGATGAGTTTTCCAACTCTAGCATACAATCTCCATTTACCACTCTGACCTTGACATTCTACAAGCATGAGCCTTCTCTTCTTTCCTGTTTGTATATTATTGGTAAGGGCTTATGAATTCCTATTCTTTCCATGGTTTACTATTTATTATTGTGCTTAATTATTTTTGTGCTGCTGAACCTGTTGTAGATTTGGCTGGTAGAGTCCCCTTCAAGCTGACTGCTGTGACATACTCTAATAATCATGACATACTCTCTTTGTGACATACTGTAATAATTTTTTGAGCAGCTTATTTCCAGCATAACAAGATGTTCCAGATTCATCTTATACCTATTTTTCTCAGCCCTGGAGTGGTATCAGAGACCAAGATCTCAGTACTAGGTGTGCTACTGGGGTGTCTGATTTTTCTGTCTTTTCAGTAGACAGAACTAGGAAATATCTGCATGGATACATGCATCCATACATGTGTGTACTTATACATATATCTATACACACAGACACACACACATATACCTATATACTCAGATGTATATATACATATTTAAAAATCATGAGTTTACAAAGTTCTCATTCCAATAAACAGAGTTCATTTTTGTATTCTCCAATCCATATTTGTAATTTCCCTTGTTTTACAATAAGAATGTGGGTTTCCAAGAATATCAGTGTATATTCTCAGTATTATAATATATCTGAGTTTCAAAATTACTTTGTCCATGCCATCATAATAAACAAACCTACTAAAAAGAGTTCCAGATTTATTTGCAATATCCCCTGACACCCCACAAACCCATCCTAGTTGAGGGTGTATATGGTGAGGGTATATAGTCTAATATTGTGTTTACTTGACTTAGTTGTTTTTTGTCTTGTATTTTCTTCTGTTTTTTTTTTCTTTTTCTTTAGCATGGTTATAGTATTTATGTGGAATATAATTAGGTTTGATTTATTTCATTTCATTTTATTTTTTAGTATATTTCATTGATTATTGTATTACAGTTGTCCCAATTTTCTTCCCTTTGCTCCCTCTGTCCAGTTCTCCCTTCCCTCTAGCAGTCTCCCCCTTAGTTCATGTCCATGGGTTGTACATGTAAGTTCTTTGGCTTCTCCATTGCTTACACTGTTCTTAAGCTCCCCTATCTATTCTGTACCTGTACAATTATGCTTCTTATTCCCTGTATCTTTTCTCCCATTCTTCCCCTTCCCCCTCCTAGCTGATAACCCTCCAAATGGTCTCCATACCTATATTTTTTTCCTGTTCTACTTGTTTGCTTAGTTTGTTTTTATTTTTTTAGATTCAGTTGTTGATATTTGTGAGTTTATTGTCATTTTAATGTTCATAGTTTTGATCTTCTTTTTCCTAAATAAGTCTCTTTAACATTTCATATAATAAGGGCTTGGTGATGACAAACTCCTTTAGCTTTACCTTGTTTGGGAAGTGCTTTATCTGTCCTTCCATTCTAAATGATGGCTTTGCTGGATAGAGTAATGTAGGTTGTAGGTCTTTGCTTTTCATAATTTTGAATACTTCTTGCCATTCCCTTCTAGTCTGCAAAGTTTCTTTTGAGAAATCAGCTGGTAGTCTTATGGGAACTCCTTTGTAGGTATCTCTCTGCTTTTCCCTTGTGGCTTTTAAGATTCTCTCTTTATCTTTAATCTTTTGCATTTTAATTATGATGTGTCTTGGCGTGGACCTCTTTGAGTCCAAGTTGTTTGGGAGTCTCCATGCTTCCCAGATTTGTATGTCTATTTCATTTGCCAAATTGGGGAAGTTTTCTTTCATTATTTTTTCAAATAAGTTTTCAACTTCTTGCTCTTTTTCTTCTTCTGTCATCCCTATCATTTAGATGTTGGCCCTTTTGCAGATGTCCCAGAGTCTTCTTAAACTTGCCTTTTTAAAAAAAATTCTCATTTCTTCATTTTGTTCTGGTTGAATGTTTGTTTCTTCCTTATGTTCCAAATTGTTGATTTGAAACTCAGTTTCCTTCCCTTCACTGTTGGTTTCCGTGGATTTTTGTTTATTTCCCTTAGTATGGCCTTCATTTCTTATGTTATGCTTTTGCAGTATTCAGTGAGCACTTTGAGCATTCTGACTGCCAGTGTTTTGAACTCTGCATCAGATACTTTGGCTATCTCCACATCACTTAGTTCTTTTTCTGGGGTTCTGTTCTGTTCCTTCATTTGGGCCATTTGTCTACTGATTTTGGCAGCCTTCCTCTGTGTACTAGGTAGAGCTGCTTTGATTCCATTTTAGCACACTTGTTAAGTTGTGTGAGGTGAAGCCTTGGGTATTCACCAGGGCAAGGCAACTGTGTCTCCTTGTGTGGGGGAGTGGTTGAAGAGAGGACAGTGCCACTGCTGGCTGACTTCTGGGGGATTACCTGGCCCTCACCCCATTTCCAGTCACTTTACCCACTTCCTGTATGTGACTGGTGCCTCTCTAGCTGCTGTCCTGGTTGTGGTTCCCAGGGTGGGTGGGTTTGCATGTGTTGGGCTCTCCTGAAAAAGCAGCAGTTTTTTCCACCATCTCAAGCACCACTGTGTTTATATCCAGAAGTTATGAGGCTTTCTTTAAGCTGTGCTGTGCCATCTGGCCTGGGGCTGGGCTTGCTCATTTACAAGGTGTCTCTTTGTAAGACACCTTGTGGTGGAATTTTATCCACCACACGTGAATGTGGGGCTGCCCATTCTGCCAGCTGGCGCTACTTCTCTGCCTCTCCACACCTGGCTCACCACTGCCACACTGAGTCTGCTCCACCCTGACTCCCCATCTCAGCCCCTTCTACCTGTCTGGGTGAATATAGCTTCTTTAAATCCTTGGTTTTGGACTTTTGTACAATTCTGGGTATTTTTCTGGGTGATTTTCTGTCAGTTCTGGGTATTTTTCATGTTTAAATTAGTTGTATTCCTTCTTATGGTTGTGCAATGAGGCAAGGTATGTCTACCTATGCCTCCATCATGACTGGACCAATTTATTTCGTTTTAAAGGTATTACATTTACATTTACTTTACTGACATTATTTGTAGACCCAGAATCTCTCCTACTGTTTAATAGAGTTAGTCATGGTTAGAGTTTGTGGTGGAGCTTCCCAGAGCTCCATGTTAAATATCCCCTCAGCGAAATCACAGATAGTTTTGAGTTAGAAGTGTACAGTGAAAACTTAGTTGATTTTGGTATATCTAGGCAGCAAAGCCATCCACGTTGCCTTTTTTCTCCTCTGAACATCTTATGGGGTCAAAGTGGAATGCGATATTAACAAAACATCTGTTGGGTAATTTGCCAGCCAGTATGCATGACATGGAGATCAGAACTATTTCCTTTGTGTCTTAGAATCACTTAGTGCTTAGTGCTGCTATTTAGCTAATAATTAAAAATTCTGTTATACTGCTAACTTTCACTGTGACTAGTCCACACCAGTACTATACTGACTGTGAGATGTTTTTGTTGTTCCTGGGAACACCCAAATAAGGTGTCTAGGGTGAGGATGTGGGTCAGACCTTTCCTATAAGAGCCACTTATGGGATAATTTGTGGTGCTCTCATTTCTTTGCTTCCCCCTTCCCTATTTTTTGTAGGCTTCTCAAAGTCAACCTACACAGCCCAAGAAGGAAGCCAGTAAGGAGTTTGTTAAAGATGTTTCCAAGAAGATAAACAGGACTAAACCTACTCTGGAGTTGGTCAAAAACAATGAGATGAATATAAAACAGTGAGTAAGAGGGGACACATATGACATTGCTTTAGATGGTAAAGGAGATTGTATGACATCCTTTTGATTCCCTTTTGTCCCCATTGAGAACATGGTTAATGAGCCATGTTGGTGATTAGTACATTAACTCTCACTGCTGAGGTGGGCCCAGCTGTGGTTGCTAAAGTGTTAAGCATTGCCTTAGATTTGGCAAAGTAACCATTGCCAAATCTAAGGTTACAGAGATTTACTTTTTAAAATTTATATTTAAAGTTTTATTGAATTTATTTGGATTATATTGGTTAATAAAATTTTATAGGTTTCAGGTGTACAATTCCATAATACATCATCTGTATATTGTATAGTGTGTTCACCACCTCAAGTTAAGTCTACTTCTATAACCATTTATTTCCCTTTTACCCTCTTCTACTTCCTCCTACCCACCTTTTCTGTTGATAATCACATACTGTTGTCTGTGTGTGTGTGTGTGTGTGTGTGTGTGTGTGTGTGTGTGGTTTTTTTTTTGCTTACTTTTAAGGTTTTCTTTTCAGAGTTTTATAATTTTAGCTCTTAATTTAGGTTTTTGAGGTAATTTTTGTTGTTGGTGTATATTATGGGTCTAAATTCATTGTTTTACATGTAGATAGCCAGCTGTCCCAGTACCTTTTTCTTAAAAAGACTAATATTTCTCCACTTAATTGGCTTGGCACCCTTGTCAGAAATGAATTGTCTATTAACTGTAAGTGTTTTGTATTTTTTAAAAAATTGTCCTCACCTGAGGAGAGGGGAAGGAAGAGAGAAAGAGGGAGAGAAACTATTGTCAGAGAAACATCATCAGTCGCCTCTCATACTTGCCCCAACCAGGGACCAAATCTGCATCCTAGGTATGTGCCCTGACCTGGAATTGAACCCATAACCTTATGGTTTATGGAATGGTGCTCAAACCAACTGAGCCACACTGGCCAGGGCAAGTGTTTCATTATATTGGTCTATTCTGGATATTTTAAATAGATGGAATCATAAGCTATCTAGTCTTTTGGAGGTACTTATTCTTGTTCAGATTGATGATTGTATTTGCCTTTAATCCTTTCTCTTATTCTGATTTCTAGTCATCTAATGATTTGGTCATACTAGATTAGTTACTGTAATTGGATATGAAGTCCTGTTCAGAAGAACAAAGCTTTGCTTTTGACACATGTGAAAAAAGCCTATTTTGGTCTTATCATATCCTCCACTGAGAAAATATCTTGTGAATAGCCTAGGGTAAAGGGACCACAGTTAGACACCACCAATGTTAAGTATCAGCCTACCGTTGACTTATAATCCTTCACCATATACCTCTCTCTTATAATTCTCTCTCATAAGCCTTCAAAAAATATTAATGTCAACTTTCATTTTACCAGGTGTCTGGTGTTGATAGATAAAAACAAATAAATGTAGCTAGTGAGGGAGACTGATGTATAAGCAAAGTCATACAATGTGTAAGTATTATAATGAAAGCCTCTATATAAAAATAAAGGTAAGAAATCATATATGAGAAAAGTATAAAATGGATTTCAGGGGAAAATTTTTCAGAAAAATGTTGGGGACCTAGGCCATAGAAACTACACACTATGCCACTTAATTGATTCACTTTGGTACTCAATGACTTTTTTTTAAAGATCTTATTTATTTTTAGAGAGGAGGGAAGGGAAGGAGAAAGAGAGGTAGAGAAACATCAGTGTGTGCCCGCCTCTCATGCACCGCCCCCACTGGGTACCTGACCTGGCCCGCAACCCAGTTATGTGCACTGACTGGGAATCAAACTGGTGACCCTTAGGTTTGCAGGCCTGTGCTCAATCCACTGAGCTACACCAGTCAGGGTCTCAATGACTTTTATACTCTTAATATGTCTCTTGGAGTTGAAGCCCTTTCCTCTTCTATATCTTTAGTAAATATAGCAACAAAATGAGATGGTAGGTGAAGATTCTAGATAATACATTCTTCTTACCCAGACATTGTTTTCTTTACAGATATGAGCTGGAATCTTCATCAGCAGCAGTTTCTACCCCCATGGTATTACACATTGTAAAGAAACCACGCACCTTAAAGACATCTATCATTTCTGAAACACCCACTACTGAGGAGCCTTCTCTTATCAAAAAGCCATTAGTTTTAAAAGAGAAACCTACTACTGGGGACACAGTCCTCAATAGGAGGTCATTATCTTTAAAGAGGCACATAAATCAGAATAACATCTCTCTATTCGAGAAGCCACTAACCTTGCTTGAGGAGACTGAGAGTGATTTAGAGTATATTTTAGAGCCAGTGACTTTTGGGAAAAAACAAAAAACTGAGGAGGCAGTTGTCACCCAGAGGAATTTATCCTTTAAGGAGATGCGCACATGTCAGAAGAAGCAGTCCTGCTGTGAGAAGGAGATGAAATTGCTGAATATTAATGTTGAAGAGGGTTCCTTCTTTATGGAGCCAATGAACTTTAGGAAGAAGCCTGAAACTGAGGAGGCAACCCCCACAGAGTGGCTATTAACTTTAAAAAAGTGTGCCACTCAGGAAAAGATGTCTCATGAGAAGAAGCCACTAATATTGCAGAAGGCCACCTCTGGAGAAGAGTCACTCATTGAGAAACCATTGTCTTTTGAGAAGACGTGTACCACTGAGGAGTTCTGTTTCCAAGAGTCATCTCTGTTGCAAGAGAAGCACACCACTCAGGGGGAGGTGTCTCTTTTGAAGAAGCCCTTGACCTTGCAAAAGACGACAACTAAGGAGGAGTCACTTATAAAGGAGACTCTGTTTTTTAAGAAGAAGCGTACCATTGAGGAGGCAACCACCACCAAGGAGCTAGTACTTTTAAAGAAGAAATGTACCACTAAAGATAAGATACCCTGCTTGAAGAAGCCACTAGTATTGCAGACCATTTCTGAAGGGAAGTCAGTCATTAAGGAGTCATTGTCCTTTAAAAAGAAGCCTGCCACTGAGAAAGAGTTTGTCTTCAAGGAATCATCTGTGTTGCCAGAGAAGCACACTAATCAGAGGGAGGTGGCCCTCTTAAAGAAGCCACGGGCATTGCGAGAGAATATTCACTGTAAAGATGAATTTCTTATGGAGCCAGTTTCCTTGAGGAAGAAACATACCACAAATGAGGCAATCTTCAGCAAGGAGCTAATATCTTTAAAGAAGAAAGAGTGTACCACTCAAATAAAGATGTCCATCTGCCAAGTAATATTGGACTTGCAGAATATTATTGACAAAGGTAAAGATTCCTTCTTTATGGGGCCAGCATCACTTAGGAAGAAGTCTTCAACTGAGGAAACAGTCCTTACCAAGACACCATTATCAACAAAGAAGAAGCGACTCACTCAGGGAAAGATGTTTCACTTAGGGAAGCAACTGGTGTCAGACAAGACCACCTCTGAAGAGGGGTCACTCTTTAAGAAGGCGTTACCCTTTAAGAAAAAGCCTAAAACTGATGAGGAGTTTCTCTGGAAGGATCCACGTCTATTGAAAGAGGATCATACCACTCCACAGGGGGTGTTGCACTCAAAGAAGCCATTGTCCTTGCAGGAAAAGACTACCACTAAAGAAAAATCATATATTAAGGAACCATCAGAGAAGAAGCCTATCACTGAGGAGGAATCCCTCTTTCGGGAGCCATTTTCATTGCATGTTAACCCTACTAACAAAGATGAGTCCCTTTTCTGCAAGTGTTTGAATAGGCAGAATAAGACGGATACCAAAGAGGACTCCTTGAAGAAGCTGTTGACTTTGCAGGAGAAAAGCACCACTGAAAAGAATTCCCTTTTGAAGGAACCATTGGTTCTGAAGAAGAAGCTCTCCAATGAGGCAACAACAAGCATACAGAGCCAATTACCTTTAAAGAAGAAGCCTACTGCTGAAGGGGAGGTGTTCTTCTTGAAGAAGCAGTTGTTCTTGCAAAAGAACACCTCTAATGAAGAGTTCCTTATTAAGCAACCACTGACCTTGCAGGAGAAGCCAAGCACTGAGAAGGAATCCCTCTGCAAAGAATTAGCCTTTTATGGGAAATCTACCATTAATGAAGCATTCCATTTCAAGATGTTCTCCTTGAATGAAAAACCCACTACTGGGCAGGAGTTGTTATTTGAGGAGCCATTGGCCTTGCAAAATAGTCCTACCTATGGAGAAGATACCTTTCTTAAAGATGTCTCTATCCAATTTGAGAGTAGCCCACATGTATTCAGTACTACCTCTGAATCTAGAACAGGCATGTCCAGCTGTGGCATCATGTCCAGTTTGAGCAAGTTTAATACCACAAAGAAGTCCAGTGATTATGACGGTTCCAATAAACCTTTCTCATCTTGTGGCAAGAGATCACAGAAGGAGGTATTTTACTCTCTTCTTAAATTATATGAAATGTTCTTTGTTGTTCTGGAGGTAGCTGCTAGCAAAGAGATAATTTTCTTAAGCAGCAATTGAGTTGTGTGTTATAAGCTATAGTAACTCAAGTTGACCTTTTAGAATCTCTTGACTTTCCAATTGGCATAGTGATTTACCTAAGCAATTAGAAAGTATTTATCCCAGGAATACTTACAAGGGCTTGGAATACTATGTATACAGGGGTGGACAAAAGTAGGTTAACAGTTGTACATATGGATAAAGACATGCAGGTTATAATTATTACAATAGTTTTATTAACTCTAAAGAATGTCACAATGGCACAGTAAACCTGCTTTTGCCCACCCTACTTTATATAGTCTTTGCAGTAGTGTTTACATCTTTCAGGAAATTGCCTTTCTTAGTAATTACAATCTGCATTCAAGTTGGCTTCAAAGAAGGATAAAGTTCACAGAGGCATCTCCCAAGAAACATGGTCTTTAAATTGTAAATTGAAAGGGTGGCGGGATCAGATTTGGCAAGTAGGAGGAGAAATATCACTCTTGTAGGCAAAACGACCTGAATAAAGGTGTAGAAGGGAGGAAAGCGCTACCAAGAAGATGAATTGTGTCAGATCAAAGCATGGGACCTACATAACAAGGAACCTAAGAAGACAGGTGACATAAACTGAAATAGTAAAATAAGAGTGCCTTTGTTGAAGAGTCTTGAGCTTACCTGTAAAAATGGTGCCTGGTTCCTAGGGAAGAGCAGGCATGTACAAGGAAGACTAAGTATTTCTTGGTCATTTAGGAGTATGAGGATTGCAGGGTCTGGGGGTGCTGTTATAACTCAGAATGTATGAGGCTTGAGGAACCTTAGCAGAAGATGACAGTGGGAAGGAGACATTCTTTATGTATATGTGCTAAGACTTCTTAGGAATGTTTCTCCTCCTAATATGTCTTTTTGGTGATTTCCAAGCAGATAACCCTACTGGAAGATATTGGCAAGAACCACAGTAATCTGACTTTCGACTCAATATATGTCAAGGATATCTTCAGATACTTGAAGGAGAGAGAGGTGTGTAGGTAGCTGTGGTGGGGGGCAATGATTTCTAGTTTTCATTTCCTTGTCACTCCGTCCTTTAAATGCAAGTTGAAAGGGGAGCAACAGCTGGCATCTGTTGGTAGCTCTCTATGAGTTAGACTTTGTGCTATAAGATTTATAGACATTATTTTGTTTAATTCTCCCAATAATTTCATGATGATAGATATTATTATCTCCTTTTTATAGATGGGGGAAACTGCTCATAGTCACAGAACTAGTATGTGGCAGAGCTTTGATATGGACTGAAGTCTTATTACCTATAAGAACATAAGCCTGCACCTCTAATTGCTGAGGAGACAGTCTCAGACACAAAAATGGTCAAGTAGTCTCTTTTTGAGTAGCTGCTCTTGGAGATCTTTTCCTTCCTGGATGCAAGTTTTCTGCCACCATATACAAAGTCACACCCTTTGTTTCACCTCTCCAGTCTGGTGAAATTTTCTTCCTCCTTTGAAATCTGCCAATCTCCTTTACTACTAATATTCATTTACTCCAAGTTTTTTTTCCTGTGTCTTCCAACAGAACAGATGGGACCAATATTATTTGCCAACTGGAATTTTAGCAGGCCATGCAAAAGAAGGAAGATTAATATCTCACATTCCCTCTAGAGACATAGTGTTTGATTAACTGTCTCCAGAGCCCACATTTTTTCTAGTATACCTCTAGTATACCTTAGAGGATTTAAGAGAAAACTTTGCTGTACCAGAAGTTTGGGCCTTAGCTCAGCATTATAGATTTCACTTGGGATTTTGTTAGAAATGCAGAAATCTGGACCCAGTACAGATTTTCTAAATTTGAATGTGAATTTTAAGGATCCGCAAGTATACATACGCATATTAAAGTTTGAGAAACATTGCTCTGATAGCATGGTATTGTGTTTTTAGGTTGAATTGCAAAAAGGGGGCAAACCTTTTTGGTATTCATCTATAGTCATGTGTGTTCCTGCCCATATTCCCCCTGACCTCCTTAGTATTCACCCTGATACTGGAATATCATGTGTGTCCATTTTCCAAGAATAAATGTAACTTGTCTGGAAAAGAATACTTTGATATGCCCCTGTCAGATACCAGCTGAAAATGAGTTAAACCATGATGAAGTTAATTATGTTAAGTTACAATTTTTTTCTTGAGATGTTAGTTGCAAATATTTTTTCCTAAGTTACAATTTTGGAGCTACAAGAATTGTTTATTAACATTTCTTTCTTATGTCATCAGGAAAAGTTCATACTTAAAAAATACATGAGCTGTCAGAGTGACATCAGCAATAACATGAGGGCCATTCTTGTGAACTGGTTGGTGGCTGTGCAGGTAAGCCTGGCAACTCCTGTTTTAGGGAGTTGCTATTCTGTTTATCAGTTATTCATTCAGCATTGCCAGGTTCCAAATATGGTACAAATTTACTGAGTCTACAGAGATGAATAAGCTATGGTTCCTGCTCTTGGGAGACTTTTGATATAGGGGGCAAGGTAAGACATGCAGACAAGTAAGTGCATTACAAAGTAGAATACACTTAAGTAATATAAGAATGTTATAAATAAGATAGTGTAAGAAACCAGTGAAAAGAGAGATTATTTCTAGAAAAAACAATGATGGCATGTTAGTTTAATCCTTCTTAAAATCTTGTAAAATTATATCTAGTGATTTGGGTAGTGGTCAGTGACAAAGTCTTTCAAATTCAGGTGGGACGGGTAATAGGAAGGACAGTGTACACAAAACATGGCAGTTAGCTGCTTGTCCAGGGTTAGTTATTGAGGGAATATGACTATGAATACTTAATGATCACTTTACACTATGGAAAGATAGCCCAGAATGGTACCTAGCACATACCAAGGTGTCAACATATAGTTTTTTAATGAATAGAATTGAATGGATTGCTATGGAGTTTGCACAGGAATATATGGCATAGTCTATGCCCAGAAGAATGTTACTGTATAATTGGGGAGAAAAGGAAATGTAGTTTAATATCCTTTAAATGCCCGAGAAGTGGTTCAGGCTCACTTTGGAGTGACAGAAAAGGGAAATGTGGTCAATTTGGACATCAGCAAAGCATGAAAATATCTCTCATGGGAATGATGAAGAGTAGTAAATTAGATAAGAGTAGAATTTGGAGAGATCTTAAATAAATAAAATTGATCCCAAAGATTATTGATCATTACCAAGCCAGAACAAAATTTCTAGTGGATTGATAGCAGACTTTGTCCTGATCAACATTTTTATTAGTGATGTAGATGAGAACAGAGAATAGAGAAGATCTACTCATCCCATTCATGGGTAATCGAAATTGGGAGTAGGGAGAGAGAATAAATAGATAAAATATGTCTACCAACTGGAATGATGAATGGGATCTTTTTAATAAAAGCTATTGTGTTTATTACACAAAAATTCACATTTACTATAGCAAAGTAAGAAATTATAATTATGATCCCACAACCACTGTTAATGTGTGTATATATTAGCCCCCACTTTTAAAGTGGTGGTTATCCACTAGGGATGCACCTTTGGTGCACAGATCACAGAATCACAGATGCACAGGACCCATCTCAGACTTATCAAATCAGAATTGTGGTGTATGACTCAGGCACACATATTTTTATAGAGCTCCACAAGTGATGCTAATGTATACCTTTTGGTAGAGAATCACAGTTGACTATTTTAGTATGTAGTTTGATGAAATCTTAACATTTGTTTTGAAATGCATTTATAATAAGGTGCAAAAATAGTATAGAGAGGTCCTGTGTACCCTTTACCTTTCTCCCTATGATAACATTTTGCATAAATGTAATATAGTGTCACAATTGAGGTCCACAGGCCTTATTTAAATCTCATCAGTTTTACATGCAGGTGTGTGTGCATGGTCTATATAATTTGATCACACATGGAAATTTTGTAAGCATCACCACTACCACAGTTAAGATACAGAACTATTCCATCACTACAAGGATACCTCATATTACCCTTTTATAACTACAGCCATGTCCCTCTTCTTACCTTCCTGTCTGGAAACTAGTAATTTATTCTCTACTTTTATAATTTTTTAATTTCATGAATGTTATATAAATGGAATCATATAATATGTAACCTTTTGAGATGGACTTTTATTACTTACCATAGTTATCTTTTTTTTTTTTATACGTTCTTTGGCTAATCCTTTCCCTTTCTTTCAACCAGTCCCCTCCTCACTGCTCCCCTCTGATCTCTTGTCAGTCTGTTCCATGTTTCCATGCCTCTGGTTCTATTTTTTTTTATTGATTATGCCATTACAGTTCTCCCATTTCCCTGCTTCATTCCCCTCCACCCTGCACACCCCCTCCCACCCACACTCCCCCTCTTTAGTTCATGTCCATGTATCATAAGTTCTTTAGCTTCTACATTTCCCACACTACTCTTGCCCTCTCCCTGTCTATTTCCTCCCCACCGTCTATGCTACTTATTCTCTGTACCTTCTCCCCACCCTCTTCTCCCACCCCCCTGTTGCTAACCTTCCATGGGATCTCCATTTCTGTGGCTCTGCTCCTATTTTAGGTGATCGCTTAGTCTGCTTTTGTTTTAGGTGTGGTTGTTAATAACTGTGAATTTGCTGTCCTTTTACTGTTCATATTTTTATCTTCTTTTTCTTAGGTAAGTCCCTTTAACATTTCATATAGTAAGGGCTTGGTGATGATGAATTCCTTGAACTTGATCTTATCTGAGAAGCACTTTATCTGCCCATCCATTCTGAATGAAAGTTTTGCTGGATAGAGCAGTCTTGGATGTAGG
>PVKM010026135.1:0-19533 GCA_004027735.1 Carollia perspicillata | reverse complement strand
ACGAGCACTTTGTGACTCAGGTTATCCTCAGAGCACTAGAAAGTTTTAATTCAGAGGAAGGGGGTATTGCATCATTAGACTGTGTTTTCTTAAAGTCTACTCAGCCTGCTGCATAGAATAAAGTGGGAGGGGCCAGAGTGAGCGCTAGAAGTCACGTCCGTAAGCTACCGCTGCTGTCCTGGAGAGAGACGAGAGAACGGACAGCCCAAAAAGATCTCAGAGAGTCAGGAGGTAAGACAGACAGCACTCAGTGACAGACGGGCAGTAGGCGGAACAGGGCATCCGCCCGTCTCCTGGCGTCTCACCTCACCTTCACTACTACCCCTGGATCACATGACTGTTCTCCTCAACTGCAAGGGTAAGGGGTTTGAACTGCAAAGCAATGGCGTGGCACACTGCGGTCACCCGGCCAGCCGGTCTGGCTCTAACGTGGTGACTCCCTCCACGAGGCTACAGAAGAGCCAAGCGGCTCTTCCTGGAAGAAGGTGCTACTTCCTCTTTCTTTGCCTCGGAAAGCTGTGCCTAGTCAATACCTCTCGCAGTGGACTTGACCCACAACGTTCCCTGTCTGCCTATGCAATAGGAAAATAAACAAAAAAACATTACGCCGGAAGCTGGCTGCAGTTTGAGTCGGTTGACCTCTGCAGGTTGTACAGATCAGTTCCTTTGTTGAAGAAAGTGACTTCATGCGCTTATCTAGCCATGAAGAGTGAAAGCCCGGGACGGCTGAGACGGGAAAGGCTTGGGTGACAAGGAATGACATCGCTGTGCATGACAAAGTTAGAGGAACTCTGGAGCAGGGACCGTGGCCACCACTGAAACCACGGTGTCTAGCACACAGGAGAGACATACGTTATCGTGGAAACTCTGGAGGTGGGTCCCAGCCAGCCATCTGTAATTAACAAGCTCTTGGGGCCATTCACCCTCAGGTCTGAGATCCTCTACTCTTTAAAACCTTTTTGTCACCACCTGTACCATCCCCAGGCCCCCAAGTCCTCAGTAAAAAAACTGCTACACGCAAGTCTTTCCTTAGTAGTGCCCTGGGCAACCGAGGACAAAGACCAGCCGCCCCAGAGTTCTGACAACGGCCAGAAGCAAGGACGGTGAGGAAGCATGTGACACAAACGCTCAGGTGTGTAACAAACACTATTTGCTTCCCAAATGCTCAAGTGTGTAACAAACACTATTTGCTTCCCAAACGCCCAAGTGTGTAACAAACACTATTTGCTTCCCAAACACCCATCCCCCATCATTTTTTCTGGTAAATGATTGACTGATTTCCATTGGAGGTTATAGCTTTTGCCCACACTTAACCCATAGATAGTGCACGTGACCTAGACCTAGCCAGTCAGAGCAACGAACGCCCCTGGCCACAGTGATGGGTGCAGGGGTGCGCACGTGGTCCGGGCAGAGCCAAGAAGACAGAGGGAGAGCTTTCTCAGACATCGGGGACAGAGGGAGGTGCTCTTGGCCATCGACTATGACTGGATGTGAACTTGGAGCTCCTATGCTTACTGCCCACTGAGGAAGAAAGCGTGTCTAGAAACAGAACCCACACAGCGAGATACAGAGACAGAAACCTGAGCCCAGGGAACATTTTTGAGAAGCCGGGTCCAGCCTCCTCTTCGTCAGCCCGCTCCTGGACGTTTTCCTGGCGTGAGCCAACAAAAACCCTTTTTGCTGTGGCTGGTTTGGATGGAGTTTTCTGTCCCTTCTATCTGGAGGAGTCCCAATGATGACATAAGACACTGAGTTGAGTTATTTTCCTCAGAAGGTGAGCCTACGGAAAGCAGGAGAACCTGGGACAAGAAGTTACATAAGTCTACCTCCGCTCAAGACTCAGTGCTCCCTGAGGTCGAGCTGTATGTTACTCCTTGTGGTGATCACAACAGGCACTCAAGGATGATTTTAGGATGAAAAAGAGGACAAGAGGCAAGGTGGCAGGAAGAAAAGGGGATGGGCAATGTATACAGACTCTTCCCTGCATAGGGAAGCAGGAGACCTGGGTCCCCGGGTCACTGGGTTTAGGACAGACCAGACCCTGCAGGAGGGCACAGAAGCTCCCAGTACCAGCCTACTCCAAAGGGCCACTTCCCAGAAAATTGCCTAGGAATGGAGGCGCGGTCACAACCAGGTCATTACTTTCCCTACAAATCTTTCTCCCTTTGTTGAGCAACAAGGACCCACTCTGCAACTGCGTGGAGCCTCAGCTGAAATAACAGACCGGGGGGAACTTGTCATTGGCTCTCCTCAGATTGAAACCGGGCAGCACAGCGAGCCAAAGCTCTGCCTCTGGCCATAGCACAGAAACCATTCGCCGCTGAATGTCAGGCCGTGTGTGGGGAAGAGCGGGGCTGGAGGGGAAAGAGAAAGAGGACCGGCCTTCCGGTCAGCGTCTCCCTGCTGGCAAAGCTGCGTGGCTCAGCGCTTGTCTGGAAAGCCAGCAGGGACAGAAAGCGGGTCTGGCTCCAGGCTTTGGGGGAAGAAGGCACCTACAGAAACAGGAATAACGACCGAAAGGGGAAGGATTAGAAGAAAAGGAAAGAGTTCACCTTTCACGAAATAAGTCCACTTACATGTACAAAAACAGTAGCTGACTCATCTCTTTCCCCACTTGTCTGCCTATATCTGACACTTGGAAGTAACCAACACAACATCGACCAGTATATGAACTCATCATCTGATACAGGTCTTTCAGGTATAAGTTAATAATTTCAAAGATTAGAAATAAAAGGACTTTGAGACTCAGCCAAAGGAACACAGAACATTCTTCCAGGGACCTATGACTAATCTGTATTTGTGGGGTGAGGGGAAGAGTTAAAAATGACTCAAATCCTTGAGAAATGGGCGATTTGGAAACCACGGTTTATCTCATCTACTTCCAGGAATTCTCTCTCTCTTTTTTTAAATGTATTGATTTGAGAGAGAACAAGAAAGCAAAACATCAGTTTGTTGTTCCACCTATATGCACTCATTGGCTGAGTCTTATATGTGCCCCGACCAGAAATTGAACCCACAGCCTTGGTATATGGGAATGATGCTCTAACCAACTGAACCACCCAGCCAGGGCCTTCCAGAAATCCTCTGTCTGGGCCCGACTGCACCCCATCTGCCTTTCCTTTGAACCCCTCATGAGCTTTGAGCTCTCCATTCTGGCCCACCAACTTCAGAGGAGCAAGAGAGCCCCACAGAGGAAGAGGGAGACAGGACTCTAGGTCCTCTGGGTGGTCTCCCCAAGGCCTCCACAGCAACACTGTGGGGTAGCCCCCAAGTGCCATCTGGTTATGCCTCTCCCCAAGCAAACTGTCCCCAGGATCCCGTGCACTTTGTCCTTTGTTTTGTCTTTGCCATCCCACCTCCAGGATTTTATCTTTGAATGTGGAGATCCAATAAACCTCAGGGCCCTAGCTTCGCGGTCCTTGGGAACAGAAAGGACAGGCAGTCACACGGGCCGGGGCTCAGTCCCACCTTCCCCCCAACCCCCACCCTGGCACCACCAGGCAGTGGGGGAATGGAAATGGCGTGAGATCAGGAGGACCTAGCCCTTTGATCTCAGTCAAGGGTCTCAGTTATCCTTTCTTCAACTATCTAAATCTCGGTGAGCTCATCAGTAAAATAAAGATCGCAGTGACTACTTTAAAGGTTTCCTGTGAGGATTACAAGAAATAAGGTGCCTAGCAGGAACTAGGCACTAAGTAATTAGTTGGTGGTGTTGTCACTGTTATTGTTACTGTGTGAGCTTGGGCAAGACATTTAACCTCTCTGAGCCTGCTTTCTTACCTGAACGACTAGAAGCAATAATAATTACTGCCTAGGATGATCACAAGAATTATGCATGTAATGTTGGTAAAGCACCTGTCACCAGCACCTGGTACATAGGAAGCATTCGGTTGTTAAATTTCCTACCCTTTCTTTCCCATTCTTCCCCCTACACAAGCCATGGTAAAAATTTCCTGGCTCCCTCATGGCCCAGCTAGCGCCAACAATTAGCTTACAAAACAGAAGTGTCTGTCCCTGGAAGTGGTTTTTGCAATTGCCGATCCCTGGAGCCAGCTACCTGTTGGGCTCTCGGCCCACATCCATAAAAGGAAAAACTCTCCAGTAAGAGGCCTTGCGGAGGCCCAGTGAGAAGGCCCATAAGGAAGCGGACAGCTGCAGGACTCACCGCTCAGCACTAGGGGGAGCAATAAGCTAGGGAACACAGTGAGGGCCACGCCCCAAAATCTCAACTTCCCTTGCCCTGGTCCCTCGGATTCAGCAGATCCAGCAGGAAGAGACTAAAGGGATACTCGGAAAGAGGCCTTTGTGGAAACAAGTGAAGGTAGAAAATGCAGGGAGCTGCGGCGAGCCCACCTGCAGCGTGGGACCTGCCTGGGAGAGCCCTTTCAGGTTTCTAGCCTGCGACCTCCAGATCCCCTGCTGGAGGAGCCCACGGGGAGCTCCTGCGAGAAACAGGAAGTAAGGAAGACTGGCCGGATCCCTTTCCCAGTCGCTCCAACTTGTACATCTAGACGCCCAGCATTAGTTAACCCCAGTGAGTCACGGCTAGGTGTTCAATCCCAGCTCAAGGGCTGGGATCCAAGCAGGAGGAGTCTGAGCAAGATCTCCCAGGTAGTTTATAATAACTCCTCCTAGAGCTCACCAAATACATTTATGTCCGTCGTCCCACCTGTGTATTCCCAGACGCCTGCGGTTGCAGATGGAGATTATCCCATTTCACAAATGAGGAAACTGAGGTTCTGGTAAGTATCCGTAGCTCTCCTCTTCCCTACTAAGATTTTTTTTTTAAGATTTTGTGTATTTACTTTAGATAGAGGGGAAGGGACGGGGGAAGGGAGAGAGAAAGGAGAGAAACATCATGTGTGAAAGATACATCGACAGGTTGCCTCTCGCACGGTGCATCCTCAGAAGGGACCTGGCTGCAGCCCAGGCATGTGCCCTGACCCACCAGGCCCCCTACTAAGTGTATTTTGGAAGCAGGTCTGAGTAAACATTTTATGTTCATCACGTTTAAGTCCATGACAATGGACTTCTTTGTGCCTCAATTTCCTTATCTGTACATTAAGAATATGCACACCTATCTCCTTGGATTCTTTTAAAGGTTAAAGGAGATGTCATGTAAAGCAATTTTATAGTGACTGGCATATAGTAAAGGCTTGATTAATGGCTTCTCGCAGATCTAATTATCATCATAGAACTGAAATGATCTTCCTGAATTCGTTCATGACATTCATACTGTTTACGAACAAAGTCAAATGCAGTTAGTTAGGTGGGGATGACACTTTGAGAAGTGGGTTTTGCATATGGGTTTGAATGCTTCCTCCTCCCTGGTACCTCAGAATGTGAATATGTTTGGAACTAGGGCCTTTGCCGGTGTAATGAGTTAAGATGATGTCGTACAAAATTAGTGTGAGCTCTGAATCCAATACAACTGTTGTCCTTATAAGAAGAGGAGACCACATCAAGACACAGTGGGAAGGAGGCCATGGGAAGACAGAGGCAGGGACTGGGGTGATGCAGCTACAAGCCAAGGAATGCCAAAGTCTGTGGCGACTCCCAGAAGCTAGGAGAGAGGTACAGAAGGGATCTTCCCCCAGAGCCCCCAGAAGGAACCAACCTTGTCAACACCTTGATTTAGACTTCTGACCTCCAGACTGAGAGAATAAATTCCTGTTTTAAGCCACCCATTTGTGGTAATTTGTTGGGGCGGCCCTAGGAAACTAATAGAACTCCAGGATTTTTAAATTCCAGTCTAGCTCCCTTTACTCCATCATTGCCTCCCCAAGCCAGCAGTAAACATTTACGGAACACTTACCTAGGGAGTTTACCTGTTTGGAGAAAAATCAACACGATCTATATAATCTTTTACATTTCCTAAGTTCTTGCCTGACACACAGTAGGCATTTAATAAATATTTGCTGGCAAGTTGACAATAGATATAAAAAAGGTATATTGTGGTACAAATTTAAAATATTATGAACCCACTTTCTCCTTCTGTGTACACTCTGGTACTCTAAATTTATTTATACACTTTACATAGAGAAGAATTGCAAAACTCAGAACCTCGGTTCTCAAACTTCATTCACTCCAGAAGTGGAAGCTCAGTTCTCAGACTTAATTCGTTCTGGAAGGGCTGTTCGAGAAGCGATTTGTTACAAACACCAAATCTCCTTTGTCACCTGAGAAACGTGTGAGTGGCATGAAAGGGTTGTTCGGTAGAGAACCAGTTTTGTTCGACAGCCAGAGACATTTTTTCCGTGAACAACTCGGCCAAAAGCCGAATTGTTGGGGATGGGAGACAATCGAGGACTGAGGTTTGACCGTATCTCCCAGAGCTGCAGCCTCAAGGTCTCCTGAGGTTTACAGTCCTGCTCATTAACTACCTTCAGGGGTGATGAATTAAAAAGAAAGTGTTGACTCCAGGAAGGCATGTACCTGTCAAAAAGGACTCCTTGTGGTTATCTGGCTCCAAATTCTTAACTGAGAGAGCAGCAGCCATTGTTTGCAGAGGTCGCTCAGGCGCACAGCTGCAAACTGAGCTAGCCACGCCTTTTCGCTCCTGTCGCGCTCCTACTGGACGAGCTGCCTTATAAAGGAATTCCTGAAATCGTATTTTAACCAATGGGCTGAGACCTGCTTCGTCCAATAGGAGGCATGCAGCTATATTCTCATTTGCATCTTTATCTGCCAGTCAGAACGGGTCCATAACAGCCTATCAGAACATGCAATTCTATTCTGGAGTGAGTGTGCTATTTGAACCAATCAAACTTTGAAGCTTTTGATTCCTCATTTGCATAAAAATGGACCCCTCAGGGTCAGGGAGGCACTTTTTTTTAAAAAAGAGGTCTTCCCCTTTGTCTCTGGCGCCTGCCTTTTCTTGTCCTCTCCTCACCCAAACTGCTTTTCCCTTAGAGGCTGCCTTTCTCCTCCTCTCCCACCTTTGCAAAATGTTTGCATAACTAAATCAAGTCTCCTACCCCACCCCACCCACACCTGAAATTGGGGACTCCTGTTGGCATTGGATTGGTGATAGAAACCTTTTGTTGAGAAAAGCAATCTGAAAACCCTCAGGATTCTGAATACTACAAGGCAAAGATGATCTTACTCTTGCTGGGCCCTCCCACACTCAGGAATGGGCAGGAGGGATCCCTGGGAATCAGGGGAGCTGATGAATGCCATTTAAAGAGAGTAGGCCACAGAGCACTAGGGCCTGGGAGTAGAATGGGTGGTGGTGGGTTAGCAACTACAAAGGGAAGGAGGAGAAGGAGGGAGGAGCTGATTCACTAGGACAACTCTTAGAGTGACTCAGGCTGCAGAAAGTAGCCTGTTCTCCCAGGTCTGCCTCATTGTCAGGCAATGAGGCACTTCCTCATTGCACACCCACAGGCAGGGTGAAAGGGAAGGGGAGGAAATGGGATTTTTATAGTTCATGGGTATATTCCAGTACCTGGCCTCTGTGTAACCATCAAGTCACTACTTAATGAGCACCTATTATGTACCTGCCCCTTGATCTTGCCTTTCAGATTGTCAGTCTCCTAAACACAGGGAATAATGTCTCTCTGAAGTTCCATATTTCCTACTTCATTACCTAAAAGGCACTTGGGCTGCTGTTGACCCTCCCAAGCCTACAATCAGTAAGGGGAGGCAGGGAATTTTTTTTTTTTTTTTGGCTCTAATGCTGATTTTAAAGCCATAGAGTCCCAATCTCTGGACTTGTCCTCCTTGTGAAAGTCAACAACAGCAGAACATAGCACAGGTTCGGAGATACACATCCTTGTGGGAAGTTCTTTCTTTTCCATTCACTAGCTCTATGACTTTAATTGATTTCTCTGAATCTCTATCATTTCATTTGTAAAATGGGCACAAAGAAATCTATCTCACAGGTTAAAGATTTTTCATACAGTAGTGAAGATTAAGTAAAGATGAAGTAAGATATAAAGTGAAGATAACTTTATATAAAAGTACCCAGCACAGTGGTAACATAAAAACTGGTTTACTTCCTTCCAACTTCCCTGTGATTAAACAGACTGACCACATCCCTCCTTCAGATTGTAAATTGCATTACCACAGGGCTCCATCTACCTTTAGGGCTATGTCTGCCTAGGTGAATACTAAGCCCCTAATACTGTCTTGCTTAATAATTAAGATTAGAAATAATGTACTAAAATTTGTACACTATTTATGCATTATATGCAATGGTATTGAGTATTTATTGCATTTAAAATAATGTGGTTATTAATCACTTAACTATCTGAATCAATCTGTGAACTGGAAAAGGAATCCAGAAGACTTGACCCCAGGCAGGATGTATGTAACCTCTCCCCTCTCTGGGCTTTGTGGTCCGGGTAGGGTTTGCTGTCACCAGCAAGATCAGCATTTCTGTGTTCACAAGAAGGGGCAGACACTCCTTGAATCCTTTACACTATTCTTTGTTCCAGCTTCAATGCAAACGCCATTGCCCACAGTATGAGGTGGTCAAGGACACACACAAAAAGTCCCTGCATTTAGCAACCACAGCCTGGAAAACCTTGACACACAATTTGTAATTACTCATTCGCCTTCTACCTTAAGGCAAGTCCGGCTGGGTTTATGCTCATCCGGGTACTACCCCGCGCCCCCACGCCAGAGCATCCTCTCTCAAATGTAATGTGAAAAGAAAAGGGGGAAGGGTGTCTCCGGGTTTTTTCATCTTTGCGCCCTTGTTTCTAGCGACACATCCACAAGCTCATCCATGAAAAAAATAATAAAGAGCAAGAAAGACATGTTACCAGGTTTTCAACAACTAGTTCTAAACCAGACACCAAAGCACACTTCAAAAACGTTCATGTGGCCAAGCCATCGGGGCACCCGCCATTCCTAAACTTCCAGGACCTGGAGGGTGAAGGACGAAGCACTCGCCTGGGTCCGGCCCGGAAACCTCACAAAACGTGGAAAGTTGCAAAAGCCGGTCGGGAGAGGGGCGAGCCCAGCCCCAAGCCCTGGCCGGAGAGGGGAAACGCTTCCTCCCGGAAGTGACGCGACCTCAATCCCAGTTTGGCTCTCCCCAAACAAAAGGGATCTAGGGGCCCTGGGAGGAGCCGCAATGACTTTGGAGAAGCCCCGCCTCTAGAGGGCGAGGATTGGTGCCTGGGCTGGAGGGGCGAGGTGGCGATTGGCCCTGGTGAATGCCATTGCCCCGCCTGGCGGTTGAGGGGCGGGGCCTCGGAGGGCTGTGGATGGGAGCGGGTGGCGGAGGCGGCTGGGAGAGAAGCCGGGCGCGCCGGGAAAAGGTAGGAGCCGCTAGGGCTGGGGTTTAGCGGAGGTTGGGAGGCCGTGTTCCCGAGAGAAAAGCTAGGGTAGGACCCCTAGGATCCTGCCGCCGCCGTCGCGAATGCCATTTGCGCCGATCCCTGGAGGGGGCGGGGCCGTGTCTCCCACCTCCCGGTATTCCCCGAGGAGGCGGCTCCTCATCCTGCGAGGGTCCTCGCCGCCACTCATTGTCCGCGTCAATCTCAGCTCTACAGAGGAGGAGCCCCTCCTGACACCCCTCATTTACAGGCCCTCTTCGCCCAGCGCCTCATCCGTGGGGGAGGGCGCGCAGATTGCCATTCTCTAGGCTGCCGCCCCCACCCCCATTTTGTCCCCGAGGGAGGCCAGACATCCCTCCTACACCTGCCCCCTGTCGCTAAGGTGGCACCAGAGCTGGTTTCATCCGTAAGAAAAAAAATCAGTGTTTTCAAAAAAACAGGGATGGGGCGAAGCAAAAATCAAGGACCCAATTTGCAGCCAGCTCCACGGATGGAGCGGCCTTCCTTCCCTCACTTCAGCTCTCCCCACCCCCATGCTGACCCTCGGCCTTCCTCCCGAAGACTCCTGGATCCTCTGCTGTCCCGTGGGGGTCGAGAGCTCACCTGCGGCGGGACTTTTTTAGAGGCTGGAGGAGGGAGAAACAGTAACTCCCCACCCCCACGTTCCCTTTTGTACCTTCCCTCTACTCTGTTCCTTGAGGGAGAACCCAACTTCTAAGGGGTTTTTAGATGAGAGTGGCGTTTCGTTTTTTGCTTTCCATATTTCTTCCCTGAAAACTTGATGAAAAATCACCCTTTCTGTTTCACAGTGAGGCGGGCGTGTTGGATATCTGCAGAGTTGGCCTTGTGTGGGTAGGAGTGCAGTGTGTATTGTTCGACTGTCAGCGAATAGCAGCATGCTTTTCAACGAAACGGTACTGACGAGTAAATAAAGAGCATTAGGTTAGGAACGAGTGTCTCCCCATCTGCCTTGGGCTGGTGTGGTGTTCAGGGAGACTGCAGTTAACCTTGAAGGTGTTAGTTCTGTTGAAACAAAAGGCAGGAAGTGCTTGAAGAAAATTCAGGTCCTGTCATTTAGGTTTATGATTAATCTGGTTCTGTGGCCTTTGGTTACTACTCTCAAAGCCCCTCTTCTTAGGGTGGGTTTTCTTCCTCCCAGCGAAACTGATACATCAATTATATGTTATCGATTGGTTTTACAAGACCAGTATCACCTACCAAAATTTCGGGGCTGAAAAGTGAGAGCACGTTGTAAATCTCAGAGAGAAGGATAAATAAAAACATAGTTAATTAACTCCAGCTATCCTCATGTGTGTGTGCTGCCAGACTGTCTGTGTGTGCTCATAAAGGCTTTTGTCAAGTTGACCTTCATATTCAGCAGGTGCAGAATGGTGATGATTTTGGCCTGGTGTTAATGCCATTGAATCCCCAGTAATCATCTATTGGTAGCACTTCCATATCTTAAAGCTTGCCGTGTTTTTAGCTTGTTTCTTTTGCTTCCAATCAGTAACCCATTTACTACTGTTCATTACGTACCTTAGCTAAAGCTAACAGCAGTGAGGTGAGAGGATTCGGAATCACAGAAGGTGATTGGAATGGCCATCTTTTACCTTCCTGATTAAGCTTTCTAAAGGTAGACTTCCCGCAGGAAATTACTTCTGAGTAGTTAGGTTCCAAGTTTTCCGAGCCACTCTCAGTGCTCACAGATCTGTTCGCTGATTGTTTCCAGATCTCCAATAAAAAAAGCACAAAGAAGAAACTGTGTGGAGGGTCTGTCCAGCCCACGCAAAGTGTGCTGCCTGGAGGGCGAGGCTCGAGCCCCCAGCCATAGCAGCAGAAAAAACTCAAAGCAGAACAGGAAATCCCAAAAAGAGAGATCTTATTACATGCGCAGAGAACAGAAAATAAACTAAGGTAAGAGACTCAGGAAACCAAAGTAGTAGTGATTGCCAGGGCCTTAATGAGCAGAGAGGAAAAAGCAAATCATGCTCTTTGATTATTTGGCACCAGAAGCAAGACCAGTTTGATACACGTTTGGTCTTGGAAATGTCTCCTTTAACTTTTTCAACACCTGCTTGGTCATGGTAGGTGGAGAAAAGCACTGTACGCAGATTTTTATGTATATGTGTAATCTATCTTATTTAATTACAAGTCTTTGAGTGCAGGTAGTATGTTTTGTTCTGTCTTTCACGGTGTCTAGTATCTAGTTTGACTTAAATGAGTATTAAACTTGGTTCGAAGCTGTCGCCTTAGGGTGATCTAGAAAGGTAATGTACTGTTAAGGTGTGGCACATCTTGTTCGTATAAACAATCTACTTTTTCTCTTGATTTAACTTTATTTTCCGTATCTGATGTCTTATGAAACTCCAGTATCTTAAGTGGCTCTCAAATACTAAATTTCCTATAAGAAAATAGCTGCTGGTTAAATATATCATTTTGCTTTAATGAAATCCGAACCAGAAATTTAATGCAATCATTGCTAGTCCTTTTAGGATTTTATTTTCCTGAGAATCTGACCCCAGAGGAATGAAGTGAATTTAGGAGAGCAAACGAGTAACTGATTGCTGATTTTTATTTAAGAATGGTTCCTGAGTGTTTGGTTTCCACAAGTTACTGATTTACTTTGGGGTTTTTTTCAAAGTAGATGTTTAGTTGCTTTTGTGCTTTTCTGAATTAGCGCTAAATATGTGAACAGGGGCAAACAGTGTTGGTGCCTCGGTGGAGTCCTCAGACCGATGGTGGGCGGCACGATGGGCTCAGGCTACAGTGGGTTTGTGTCTCGGCAGATTCTGGTTGGCAGAGCTACCAGTGAACTTGCAGAACAGAATTGGAATTCATGCCTCTTCTGCGTGGAGCAGAATGGTATTTCTAAGGGTCGCCATTGAAATGGTGTTTGGTGGCATGAGATAAGAAGCAGAGATTTCTTTCTAGAAGAAACTTGTCTGGCCTGTTGGTGATTGACCCTGGGGGTGGCTTGTCAGCGTGTTTCTTTTTTTTTCTCATTTTCTGAATGCTGGCTGCTAATAACTAAAAACCAAATCTCCCAAATTTCAGTTCAAAGCATTCAGTGAGAAAATGGCATTTATCGTGAGGCTATAGAGTGCGGTAATTTGCAGCACTGATTTTTAAGGCAAACCTGGGTTCAGAGAGCAACTCTGCACCTTTTTCACTGTGTGAGCCATGGTGAGGCTGTTGTCCGTCATCACCATATCCCAGGTTCCTCAGCTGTGCCGTAGAGAGATCGGTACAAATCACAAAGCAAGTCACCCAGACTGTAGGAAGCACTCGATAAGTAATTGGTAGGTGTCGTCATTATTAGCACTGTGCATGCATGTTAAAGAGTTTAACATTAAAAAAACATTCTAGCAATGGTGAAGAGCTAATGTCTGGTTTGAATTCTTCCGTGTACAGCTAAGATTCCGAAGTAGAGGGAAACAAAGCTTGTAGATACGTCCTGACCTCAGACGTGATGCAGGCGTTTCTAGGAGATCGTGTGTCTGCAGTATGGTGTGTTTCCTAATTTTGTCATGCAGATTTCTTCTTGAAATTTTTTGGCCGGAAAAAAAAAAAGGCAAGGGATTTAACCACCTGATGTCTTCTCCGAATTGTCCTTGTTCTCCTCCTCCAGACTCTGCTGTCTTAAGTACCTCTGTCCTGAGTGTCCCGTGAACAGTTTTGTGGCTCCTGTCATAGGGCACCTTCTGTGAGGTTTACGGGCTTTGCAGTGGTAATCTGATTAGAAGTGATATTTGCCTTTTGAAGATAACTCCCCCACTTCACCCGAAGTAAGGAGCAGTCACAGGAGCAACCAAGACAAGTGAGAAGAAAGCCCAACGGAGGAGTTAAGAGTGGAGATGGGGGGGGACAGGGAGGCACACAGGAGCGAATGCAGCTGGTGAGTGGATGGTTCCTCCCTGTCTGCCAGGTGTTTCTCGACTGTAGTTCAGGTACAGAGCCAGGGCTTCCAGTCTGTGTCCTTTGCTACTAAAGGAATCCTTTCTGGCTTCAGGAGCCACAGAGAGTATAATTCTTCATTGCTACTGGGTTGGCCAAAAAGTCAGTTTAATTTTTTCCATGAAATAAAATACATTATTTTCATTCTCACCGATAACTTTATTGATGGATGTTTTGGGTATGTCTGCTATCTCCCGCACGTATGACATTGATTGTTCACAGTTACTGTCTTGATTTGCTCGCTACCGGCTTCAGCTGGTCTACCTGACTGTGGAGCATCGTCCAGAAAGAAACCTCCAGCACAGATCTTGGCAAACCACTTTTGAAAACGTTCCATCAGTCAGAACCTTCTCCACACTGCACAAATCTTTCTTTTTTCCTGCATTGCACTTGCATTTTTACCTTTCTTGAAATAATAGAGCATAAGATGCCAGAAAACGTTGCATATTTTCTTCCATCTTCAGTAATAAAATAGCTACACAAAAATTCACCTGTTTTTGATAAGTTTTGTTATAATGCACGCTGATATGACAGCTGTCACAATACAATCTAGCAAAGTTGTTTCAAGTGCAATTAAAGACAACTAAGCACTACTAGAGCCATCTTACAGGAAAAAAAACAAACATACTTTTTGGCCAGCCCAGTACTGTTGTAACTGAGTTTAAAGACTGTAATCCTTAATTATTACAGAGTTCAATAGGAACCAGAAAAGAAGACAGAGCATGGGATGGGGGGGGGGAGGTTTGCAGACGAAAAAGACTCCCGCCCCTGAACCTGGGAGCACCTGCTTGGATCCTCTGGGGAAAGCTACTGGGCCAGGGCTGCTCTGGGTCTGCTCGCCCTAGGAGGTGAGAGCCAGGGAAGGGGTCGAGAGTGGAAGGGAGAAGAAGCAGGGGTGAATTGTTTTAACAAGAAGTAAGGACTATGAGTTACAAAGGAGAGAGAAAAGAGAATAATTGGCCTTGTAAGCTGTAGGAAAAGGAGAAGCACGGCTGTTTCTTGGTGGGAAGGGGGCCTTCTTGCCTTCTGCTAAGTGGTCCACTCTGTTGCAGCAGGTCGTGGAGGAGTGAGGACACAAGCAGTGTGGTGCTTAACTGGTTTCATGTTTTAGGGCCCAAATACGATCTGGTCTGCTTCTGTGTATCAGGTGCTTCCTGTTGCTGTCTCTTTCTAAGTTGAAGACATAGAAGTTTTCTGAAAAGCTTCTGCCCCTATAGACTTCTCCATTTCTAAGCCTTGAGGCTTCACCACACTGACGGACTTGGAACCCATTCCTCTGAGGGTCCAAGTACTTCTCGTTCCGCACGTCTCACATCCCAGTCACCGTTTCCCCTAAAGCCAGTTCCTTCTCTAACATCCCTGTTTCTGTTCATGTCATCACTTTAGTCACCAGTCTGAAAACCTCAGCTGATCTGGGGTAAGTCCCCCTCTTGCCTCCTTAAATGGAACCAGGACCAAGCGACTGTGGAGTCTTTATACAGTCTCTTGTATGGGTCGTTCTTTCTGCCCCCATCCTGCTCACGCAGTTTTGCCTCCGATGATCTATCCTGGGAAAGTTTTCTGCCGACTGCCCCTTCTGCCTTCAGTCAGCTGTATGCCTCAAGCCTTAACCTTCCTAAAACCATGCTTTTATTAGGACGGTCACCTGGTTAAACATGTTTAGTGTCGTGTCATTTCCTAAAAGGTAAGGTCCAGGTTTGATGGCTGTCATTCAAGGTACTGTGCGCTGTACCTTTCTTTCCAACCAGCATTTTCTGAGTGTGCCTTTGAACCCAAGACAGCTAGGTGCTAAGTTTGACAAGGTGAGTAAGACAGAGTGTTTGGAAGAGGGGAGGCATATGAGATAGAAGGCAGATAGGTAAACAGATAAATTGATAGAATAGAATGTGATAACTGCTCCTGGGTTATGAATATAGCTACATACTTATGCATTTAACATAGTTAAAAAATAGCTGTGCTATTTTTAGAAAACCCATTTCTCAGTCGTTACAAGTTGAAATTGTGACTTGATTAAAAGCTGTAGAAATTCAGTGAAAGCAAAGACATGCTTTGCGCCTCTACGCTAGAGTCACACAAAACCAGTCTAGGCAGGAGAATGCCTTCCACTTTCTCCAGCAGTGTGCGGATGCTGCTGGCCTGAACAAGGGCCGTGCGTGTGCCCAAGCCTACTTTCCCAGGAACCGGCTGGCCTGTCTCTTTCTTAGAGCTGTCAAGTCAGAAGGGGTGAACTGTTTAGATTTCTAAATTCGACATGTGAATGGCAGAAAATGACAATTTATTGGAAAAAGGAAAACTTCATTATCCTTGCAGATAAAACCAGGTGTATTCTCTCCAGGGATGAGAAATGAGAAAACTGACCATCACTACTCAATTTAAACCACTTAGAATCCTGCTAGAGTGTGTACTGTTGTTTCCATTGTATAGATAAAGAACTTAAAGCTCAAAGGTTGAATGGATGGAGGAGCAACAAAGAGACTGAGCTAGGATGCAAAGCTAGGTCTCTCCGACTCTAAAGCCCGTGTACTTTCAACTGCAAGACTCTACCTCCCGGGAGAATTGCTGTCCCCAAAGAACCTTGGAACAGACACAATCGCTAGGTCTGTTGTGGGTAGTTTTCAACTGATCCCAAATCGTTAAACCTTTTTGTAAACCTGATCAGGTTTAGAACACAGAATTTTAGAAGCACGACAGCGTCATTAGTTACGATTATTCCCGTTAGAGGTTTTGTGAACTCTGCTGCAGTACAGGGAGAGTCAGGGTGGGGGCACGGCCGAGACGCAGACACCGTGACTGTTCGGGGTCCTCCTCCATAGCACACGCTGCTGTCTCTTCCAGTTTGAAATTCTCGTGGAGTCCAGGGCTTCATCCTACAGCAACACCCGAAGGGCTTTTATATTCCAGGCTGCCTCTGAAATTGTGGCCCATGAATCAATTGGAAATAAACTCAATCTACATGTTGTTGTTCCCTCCTTTTGGGATTTTACAAATCATCGTGGCGTTATGTCAGAAAAGCAAAAGTGTGGGGAATGACGGACAGATAGATGGCATAAACAGACTTTCAGTGAAATCATGTTATAATTTCATTTAAACTAAATAAAACCAACTGACAAAAATACTTGAAATAGCTCAGATTGCTGGTAAGTTTCTGATGTTAAAAGACCTGTCTTTTTATTTTAATGAAAAAAATGTATTAACGAAAACGACTATTCATTTTCATTACCATACATTCCAGTAGCTTACCTAATGTAGTTCTTCTGGTTTGGTCTTGTCTCAGATGAGCATACCTGAAAGGGTGTAAACAGATATCCAGGTAGACAGACCTGTTCTTAATAGCGCTGTGCTAAATGTCCTCAGTTTGGGGGAGCGATGTTTGCGTGTTTGTTTGTGGGCATGAGGCCACCCCCTCCTTTTCTCCAGTATACATACGGATCCTGTTGGCAACATCAAGACAGTGAGAGAAAGAGACGGACATTCACACGCGCACATGGAGGTACACTAGAGACGCAGGAGTCTTAGAACAAGCTAAATGAAACAGAAACCTGATAGCCATCTCGGTGTCCCAGAAAGTGGGTTAGACTGGATCTTAAAAAGACATGAACGCTAGACCTAGTTTTACTATCTAACCGTAATCTTTAGAAAATTATTTTAACTCTGGCCTCAGTTTCCACCTATAAAATGTGAGTGCTGAGTTAGATTTTCCTGAGGTGTCCCTTCCAGCTTGGGTGAATCACATGGGAGCCGAGGTTTTTCCACCACACGATTCCCAGAGGCGGTAGAACGAGCAGATCGGATGTGAGCTGTGGTCACCGAGGCGCGGGGGTCAGCAGGAAGCCTCTGCAGTCAGATTGCCTAGGCCCAAATCCCGTCCCATCCCATGCCAGGTGTGAGATTCTGAGCAGGTCATTCAGCCTCGGTGCCTTATTGTCCCTCCGTACAGTTGGGGGCGGGGGGGGTGTGATGAATTCCCTGGAGGGTTATAGCACCTGCCACCTCAGCTGGCTCTGAGGGTCGTATTATTTAGTGCATGTCAAGTACTTAGAACACTGCCTGGGACACACGCGTGTCTGTTTAGCTCCAGCGTGTATCCTTTTCATTGTCACTGTCACTGCTTGAACTCTTCGAGCACTGCGCTCTGAAACTGAGGTGGTGGTGATTAACGGTGGTAAGCTCAAGTATATCATTCTTAATTTCTGTATCGAGCATAAATCCAGAAAATCTGATATCCTGGAATCTGCTTTGACGAGCACAATACCATGCCTTTGAATAAACTACTGGAAGTACAGGGTCCGGAGTGTGGTTGGTAGGGTAATAATGTGGGTGTAACAATTTATAGTTTTAATTTGAACATTTCACCTACAATGTCATATGGTAGGCTGGAGTGTGATAGTGTTATATTACAGAATTAATTACATGCTTATGATTTTGTAATAAAAGATTTCGTAATAAGAAAGGGGCATTATTTGTGCCGGACTCTGTATTTTAAATGTTGACCTTAAAGAACGTATTGACAGTTTTGGATAAACAAGTATCTCGATCCCTTAACACTGTCCCACTTTCTTTGTGAGTGCTCTGGTGATGTTCTAGTTCAGGGTCCTGAAATTGTCAACCTCTCAAACTTCCAAACCATTCTGTTTCACAGAATGCTATCTATAAGTGTGGCTGGGGCGAGCAGACTGATAAGACAAAGCAAGACATTCCGAGAAATATGTTACGTGACGCTCGTGGGAAGGGGAAGGCTTGGACGTAGATGCTCTAGTGGTCTTTAAAAGTCGTAAGTGGTTAGCACGTCGCATTACTTTGCTGGGGCTGCCACTACAAAGCACAGCTCCACAGACCGGGTGGCGTAAACAGCAGAAACCAGTCGGCTCCCCGCGCTGGAGGCTGGAAGTCCGGGATCTGGTGGCAGGACTGGGTTCTCGTGCGGCTTTGCTCTCTGGCGGGTAGAGAGTCGCGTCCTCCCTGTGTCTTCATGTGGTCCTCCTGACCCGTGTTTGCGTTCCGATTTTCCCTCCTATAAAGACACAACTCCTGTGAGATTAGGGCCCACCCCAACGACCTCGCTTTAACTTAGCCGCCTCTTCAAAGACCCCGGCTCCCAGTGCAGTCACATTCTGGGGTCCCAGGGATCAGGACTGCCACCCAGGAGTTTGGTGGGGTGGAGGGAGGACACGTTCAGCCCATAACATGTTATCACACAGACACATGCAGATCCAAATAGTCCAGGGATATTTTTACCTTCAGTTGAGGGAACGTTGATTTGACGTCTGTGGTAAAAGCTTACATTGCTCAGTATTGAAGAATTCAGTAGAATGACGTTCACTTGTAAATATGGTGGTTTTAGAACCTTTGTAACAAATAATAGCAAAGACAGCTCCCTTTAGTAAATGTATTAAAAAATGGCTGTCTTCGTCAGAAAATTGTTTTCTAGTAGCACTTTGACACATTTTTCTTCCCTAGCCTAACCCTGAAATGCCAGAAGTGGAATGAGAGGTACAGCTTAGGCTGTTGTCACTCTTTACCCCCAAATGGATAAGTAACCCTTCTGGGGAACCGGCAGTGCCAGACGGTGGGGAAACTTAAATCTTCTGAGAAAGTCAAGGGAATGCGCCAACACTTCCCACCCCCAGACAGGAGGTTGCTGTGCATCCATTTTTTAAATAGCAGTGCTTTTTGTCCATGTTAAGATTTAGTATTTATAAATGTGACACATGGGTTTCATTTGTTTAAATTTCATATACAGGATCCGGCAGACGGAAGGCCTGCTTGAGTGTGGTTGGTAGGGTAATAATATGGGTGTAATAATCTATAGTTTTAATTTGAACATTTCACCCAAAATGTCACATGGTGTGCTTGAGTGTGATATTGTTATGTCACAGAATCACCTGCTTAGGATTTTGTGACGAAAGAGTGTGCAGTAAGAAGGGGGGTGTCGTTTGCGCCAGACCCCGTGCCCTGGGTTTCTGCGGAAGCACAGTGTCTGGTGGGAAGCGGTCACAACACGCGTTTCCGGTGTGAGTGTTGGTGCTTTGGTTGGTAAGAATTCTCTGGCCTCCTACATTTTGGCTTTGCTTATGTGTACGTGAAAGAGGCTTTACGTAACTGTAGCAAATTTGCTTTGTATCTTTGCTCATATCTTATCACCGATGCTAAAAACTTTCTGAGTGGCTTAAGTCTCGATCACTTGTAGCTCAAGTATAAATTCCTTACTTATGATGTCTGAGTAGATTAAGAAGCGATTTTTATCCAGTTTTGCAAGTGTGATCTGTGTAAAACAACGGATTTGTTTCTGTAC